>JAXQQM020072766.1:0-95975 GCA_034641835.2 Pinus albicaulis
TAGTTAGACAAGAAAAGAGTTGCAAAATACCATATCTATGTATGGAAAGACATTAAGCAGTAAAAACAAGGGTTTGCTCCATATACCAATAGACAAGACAAGAACAATTTTTGAAAGAATTTTTGTATTAATGGGGCACCTGTGAGGAAAACCAGAAGGAGTATCCAATTCCCCTCAGTGGGATGGGTTCTTGGAAGTCCTCAGCACTTCAGATCTAAGATTCTTCTCTCTAGTTGATGTAGAAAACCCAATGCAAAAGAGTAGAGCTCAAAGGGAGAAAAATGGCAGAAAATTGTGACCAAGTGTATAGATCCAGAGTGATATAATAGGCAACAAAAGGTGAAGAATGTTAGGGAAAACCCTCCTATTTATAACAAAATATTGGGTCATTCTAGATCTTGGTGCATGGGTTAACCAGATCTAGATCCACTTTTTATGGAATATTTTATTATATTTGTTGGAGGGAAAAGGTATTTGACTTGGGTCAAATCCCTTAATTTGTTAAAAATAAATAAATAAATGATTTATTTATCTTTTTAAGGAAGCGGTTGGAAGATAATTAAATAAATAGTGATTTATTTAATTATTTGTGGGTGATTTGGTCATATTTAACAAGGAATATCATCTAAATAAGGTTTAAATGATTATTCCTAGAAAATAATAAGATAAATAAAGGTTTATCTAATTAATTTCTTTGATTTTGGGTTAAACATGACTGTGAATAATAATTAAATTATGGTTTAATTAATTATTCCATGAGGAAAATCAAACAAATATGGGTTTGTTTAATATTTCCTTTTGGGGTTTCTTGTTTTAACATAGTGAAAGCAGTTTTACTTAGGGTAAAACTGGTCTTACATGGTGTACTTAGGTCCATCTAATGATAATAGGTTAGATGACCAAAAAATGTTGTAACAGATTGCCCCCCAGCGTGCGAGTGTCAGGAGAAAATCATATGACCGAAGTACGTTGTAAAAACACAATCACTAGACAACAAAAGGGATGTCAGAGAGAGAAATGTAAGGTAGATAGTGTGCTGAAGGACTAGACCCTGAGGAGATGAGACTCGCAGGTGCAACAAGTCTCTTTTTATGAGAGGGTACCTGTGCTGAAGGCGGCGGGGGAGGCATACCTATGCCCACCGAGACAAAGTACAAAAGAATAGTGTGTCCAGTAAACAAGGGACCGAACCATAAAGTACATCCGGCATAATCATGAGCCAGATAAAAATACAATGAGGAATCCCATATACATGCTGTGCCTGGGATAACAGCCAGGACTTGTACAATAATATTTGAGTACATGAGATACAAATACAACCCAAATGCCCCCTATACATGGGGAAGGGCTCACAAAATCTGACTGATACATGCAAATCAAAGAGGCGCTGCAAGTGGCTAAGGCCAACATCATCAAATATCTGGAGCTGCATCGAAGGCTGCAAGGAGGAGGTCATCCGGGCATGTGGGGGGCTACCTGCAGGGCCACCTCCTCATGAGGGTTGAGACATCTCACACACACCCGGGAATCATCAAGAGCTGCTGCTGGATCACTGGACCGTCAAGTATACGAATCTCGATCATGCTGAAAGGAGCTGGAGAAACAATCAAGTCAAAGGGAAATGAGAGATCCCTTGGCCTGATCCGAGGCACCGAACAAGAGTGGAAGCTGGAACCAAGGTACACCGCCCTCTAGACCTGGCTTCTGGAATGAAAATGCTGATGTCGACAGAAGGAGGTCCGCCATAGTTGAGGGAGTGAGATGTCCCCAACTAAGGCACGAGAGAAAACAGTAGAGCGACGGACAGACTGACACTAATGATGAGAGTGAAATGGAAAGGACTGAGTAGCGAATGGACGACTTCCCTTGTTAGAGCATAAAGGGCATGAATGACATGGCAGCGACTGACACAATATCGTAAGGGATAGGGGACAGCGGGACTGAAAGTTCATAATATGCGACACAAGAGAGAGACCAAGCAATGAAGGGTGGAGGGCTATAGCGGGGTACAAAGGGACTCGGGATAGACTCCATGAATGCGATGATGACTCAACTTGGATGCTCTAAACAAGGGCGAATCTATGGTGCTGCCACACAGTAGGCCCCAATGGGGGACCGTGGAAACATGAGTACAAGGTGGGGACTCATGACGAAAATCGACACGAACATGGACAAGTATAGAGGCGAAGGGATGCCCCAAATACAAGTGTCGTAAGTGAGGAAATTCGATTTAAAGTGGAGGTGAAGTGGTCCTTCTTGGACAAAATGGGTCCGGGCGAAGGAGCAAATGATAAACATGAAAAAACAGATGCTGGCTATCTAAAAGAAAATAAAACATGCATTTCAGAAGGGAAATGCTAAGGGTAATATTTCTTAAGATAGAGTGCATTGCGAGGATTAGGAAGGGGATGGCCTTCAAAATCCTCTAAGAGGTATGCCCCCTTACCGAGATCCTTACTAATGATGTAAGGGCCTAGCCATAATGAGTCAAACTTCCCATGACCAAGGACATCATGGGCCTGGTCGTATACTAGAACAAGGTTGCCTTCGTGAAAAGTGCGAGGTTGGACTTTTCAGTCATACTGAGCTTTGGTGCGCTTTTTGGCTGCTTCCATGGTTTGCAAGGCAACACGGCGGTCTTCAGAAGCGCGCTCGAGCATGATAAGTCGTTGTTCTAGAGGTTGGGTGTCAGGTAGAAGTTCAACGGCCAGATGTAGGGAAGGAATTTCACACTCGATCGGTAAGACTGCCTCCTCTCCAAAAACTAGGTGGAAAGGAGTAAACCCGGTGGCGGTTTTAACAGAAGTTCGATAGGCCCACAAAGCAGTGAAGAGCATGAGATGCCAGTTGGTTTTGTGCTTATTCACCATTCGTTGAAGCATAGTTTTGAGGATTTTGTTGACTGCTTCAACTTGGCCATTACCTTGGGGGTAATAGGAGGAGGAATATTGGTGCTCAAAACCCAACAGTGAGGATAGCTCACGCCATATCTCATCTTCAAAATGTCGGCCATGGTCGGAGACCAGTTGTTTGGGAACCCTAAATCGAGCTATAACGTGGTTAAAGAAGAAGAGGGTCGCGGTAGCTGCCGTATTGTTGAATGTTGGCATGGCCTCGGCCCATTTAGTGAAATAGTCGACCGCCACGATGATATACTTGTGGCTACCAGCGGATGGCGGGCGACACTCCATAAAGTCGATGGCCCATTTACAGAAGGGGCCAGTTGAGACGACCGGATGGAGGGGAGCTGGTGGAGCTCGCGCCTTAGGGGCGAAATGTTGGCAACTGGGACAGTGTTTGACTGCCTCAATGCAATCACTAAAGAGAGAAGGCCAAAAATACCCAGCGCACATGACTTTCTGGGCAGTAGCAAGACCGGAGAGGTGGCCACCGCAAGCGCCGCTATGGCAGGCATTAAGGACCTGTTCAGCTTCAGCGTGTGTGAGGCAACGACGAAGGACGGTATCAACCCCGCGACGATATAGATCATCACCGATAAGGAGGTATCAGGGGGCTTGGTGTCGGATGCGTCGGCGAGCCTCACGATCAAGGTGAAGGGCGAACTTTTGGGTTCGCAAGTAAGTAAGAATGTCGCCATACCATGGGTCGTCGGCAATAATGGCAAATAAGTGTTCATCAGGAAAATCATCATTAACTGGGGTGTCTTGCGCTCCGGTAGGTAATTCAGAAATGAGCTCAGCGAGGGCTAAGCCTTTCTTACTCTTTGGTGTGACGAATTCGAGGTCGAATTCTTGAAGAATAACGACCCAACGGGCATATTTCCCAGTGAGGATACGACGACTCAATAGGAAAGCCAAGGGGTTGGGATTAGTCACAACCTTGGTGGAGCGCATAAGGATATAATGACGAAGTTTTTGGACTGAGAACACTACAGCCAGTGCTAATTTTTCATCAAGTGAGTAGGAAACAGGGGGTCCTACAAGGTTCTTACTGACGTAGTAGATCACATGCTCAATACCGTTGTCATCTTCCTGGATAAGGACTCCAGCGACCGAATAGGTGGAAGCGGAGATATACAAGATGAAGTCCCGATCAAAGTCGGGAGGGCGGATCAAGGGAGCGGATGTGAGAGCCTGCTTGAGGGCATCGAAAGAATCGTGAGCATGGGAATCCCAAACAAAAGGGATAGAAGATCGGAGGAGTCTAAGGAACCCATGTGCAGTGGTGGCGTAGTCAGGGACGAACCGTCGAAGAAAATTAGCTTTGCCTTGGAGACTTTGGAGCTGGCGGAGGGTACGTGGAATGGGAAGTTCAAGAATGGCTTGAACTTTCAAAGGGTCAAGAGTGATACCATCCTTAGACATGATGAAGCCTAAGAGACGGCTAGCAGGGACGCAAAAGACGCATTTCAACGGGTTAAGGCGGTTATTATACTTGCGACATCGGAGAAAAATGGTACGCAGATCGTGGAGGTGCTGCGCCCGATGTTTAGAACGCGCAGTGAGGTCATCTAAATAAGCAAGGATAATGTGAGATAAGTCATGGAAACAATAAGACATGGCCCGTTGAAAAGTGGCACCGGCGTTTTTGAGGCCGAACGGCATGACCCGGTAAGCAAAAGTTCCCCACGGACTAATGAACGCGGTTTTAAGTTGATCGGCAGGACGGATAGCAATTTGGTTGTATCCGGAGAAACCATCCATAAAGGATAGAACCTCATGCCCCGCACACTCGTCAATGATTTGGTCAATGAACGGTGTGGGGAAGTTGTCTTTGGGACAAGCTTGGTTCAAGTCGTGAAAGTCCATGCAGACACGGATGGTGCCTTGTTTCTTGAGAACGGGAACTAGGTTGGACACCCAAGTGGTGTATTCAATGGGGTAAATAAAACCAGCCTGCTTGAGCTTATCGATTTCAGCTTTGATAGCGTCACGTCTGGAAGGATGAATGGGTCTCAACTTTTGACGGACTGGTTTGGCATCAGGCCATGTGTCGATATGGTGTTCGACAATGGCGGGATCGAGTCCGGGCATTTCAGAATAGGACCAGGCAAAAATATCACGGAATTCTTTGAAAAGCTTGGTGTAAGCTTCGATTTCTTCCGGGGTGCAGTGGGCGCCTAAGGTGATATATTCTTCGATACCTGGTGTGACTGAAATTTCAATTTTGATGGTAGGAGAGATATTGGCCATGTTTCCTTCTTCGAAAGCATCGGGTGCAGGGATGGGGTTTTTGAACCAATCGACTGTATTGGGGATGAAGTCTTTGGTTTCCACAGCAAATTGGTCATGGGACTGCTGCGGGAGGAAGTATGCACGATGGTGCATATCGTCCCATGGAAAATCCGGGTTAGTCATGGCTTCCATGATGTCTTCATCGGACTGGAAGATGGGAAGACTGGAGGAAGAAAGGTCACCCGAGGAGGTGGTGGTGTGAGACGGGTCATCAAGAGGAGAAGGGCTCAGATGTGCGATATCGACAGATCCAAGGTCGGCTGGGGAGCCGAGGGGATTGGCAGGTTGAAGGGCAGGTGAACTATCTCGCAAGGATGATGACAGGTACAAAATGGTGGTTGACGGCTCCGTTGGCTCGATAGCGGGAGGAGGAATGTGAATGGGAGTAGGAAGGTCCTCTGGTCCTATCGAAGTGGCCTTGAATTGGCAGTACATGTCCAAGGAGGAACGATACTTGTCAAGGCGGGGACAGAGGTGGGTGTAATGGCCGTGAAAATTGCACAAGGCACAAGGGTGGTTTGTGCGCAAGTGTTTGAGTTTCGGGATAGAGTCTGGGATAGTGACGTAGACTTCTGGGATGTCAGAGTCGGGAAACATCTCATTGACCAGAATCTTGAGGTGTGGCAATTCAGGACACATATGAGTGGCGTGATCGACGATATCACACAAAGCGCATTGGATGGCGGGCTTTGGTGGTCGCGGAGGGGTAGGAGTTGTCGAGGTGGCCTGGTCCTGATGGTTTGCCCCCTTACGAGATTTGCCTTTCTTTCCGGGGGCCGGCGCTACAAGGGTAGGGTCCTATGGAGGTGCTGGGGGCCCGAAGGAAGTAAGGGGGACCGGTTGAACCGATGTCAAAGCAAGGTAAGGTTTGGGGTGACTGGAAGGGATAGCGGCTGGAGGTTCAATATACCAAACGGGTATACCGAGGGTCAGGTTAGGGAGAGAGAGGGTGGCCATGACGGGGACAGAAAATACTCCGGGAGGGGGAGCCAGGAAAGGTATCTGTCCAGCAGGGTAATGACCGGGAGGGACGGCTCCGATATGGTTAAGGCCTGGGGGAACCGAGACAGGAGGATAAAGGGGATCAGGGATACCAGCTGTAGGGGGAGGGCCAGAAGGAGGAGGTCTGGCTGGCTGAGATGAATAGCTAGGAGCGGGGTGCGGAGGGCGAGGGGGAGGTTGCTGACTAGCCGAGGCAGGCCGTGTAAGGGTAGCCTGGGACGATTGCATCATGCAAACATTCGATAAGCTGGGATCAGTGATAGGAGGAGGGGGAAGGTTAGGGAAAGTTCCAAGGAGGGAGGAATCTTTGTAAACGTCGGGGGAGACACTAGTCAAAGAATCGACGGTTTGCTTATTGGCTACAGAAGAGATGGTCGTCTCAGGTGAAGTCTGAGATGGTGGCTCATGATAAGATAGCTGGTCAATGGTGACTATCTTTCCATTGTGTGGGAAAGACATCTTGCGGAAAACTGCGGATGGGACAGCAGACATCGCATAGGTGTAGTTGCGCCCCAATAGAATGTTGTAGTCTAGAGGGGCGTCAATGACTTCGACGTCAACGCAAACGGTCTTACCGGCGAGGGTAATAGGGCAGTTACGAAACAGGCCAATGGGTTAAGAGGCATGACCGTCCCACGCTCGAAGGGTGATCGTGGAAGGAGCCAGCTCAGGAGATCCGAGTTGCTTCCAAACCGAAGCGGACATCACGCATGTGGATGCCCCCTCATCAATTATGCACCGGGACACATTGGCGTTCCGGATTTTGACTGGGGTTTGGAAGGCGACGGAAGGAGGAAGGGGAGGATGGTCCGATTGAGTGGCGTCGAAAACAATTATTTGGTCATCAGCAGGATCTACAGCGCCCACGGCAGATAGTAGAGCCTTCTTTTGGGAAGGGCACGACTGGAGGAGTTCCAGTGTGGAAATGGCGGCAGGAGATTGCGCCAAATCATCTACTATGCTATACGAATGGGCAGCTCGACTGGGAGCAGCATTTCGACGTAGTGGGCCCTTAGGTATCTTGGTATGAACCTCATATTTTGGTTGAGGGATATGTAAGGGGCCACTGGGTGACGAAAGAGGCTCTGGAGAACTTGAAGAAGGAGGCTCGGGAGCAGACTGAGCAGGAGGCTTGGAGTACTGGCGAGACCGAGTTTGAAGGTGAAGATCGACGGACGGGTTAGGATCGGAGTGCATCATAAGGATCTGGTAATCAGAGGAACCAGAAAGGGAAGGGGGGGTGGCTACCTGGCTGTCAGGTGGTTGGGTAGCCACGAATCCTTGCTGAGGGAAAGGATCAGTAAACACAGCTGGCTGGGTAGTGGCCACATTAGGAGGAGCATGAGGGGAGGCGTGTTGTTCGCGCAATGTGGCTTGAGACTCCCACATCTGCCACATCTGGGGTAATAGGGGACAATCGTGGGTGTAATGACCATAAACACCGCAACACGAACAAGGCTTACTTGTGCGAAGCGGCCTTTCCGGCTTGGGGTGAGTGCCCTATTGCTGGTTGGCAGTGTTAGGGTCCACACCAGGATTGGGTCCGCGGGTACCAGGGGAAGATTGGTTTGGATTGCCTCTCCGCCTTCTTTGTGAAGAAGGGGGATTAGTCGCGCCCTGCTGTGCAAATACTTGCCCTGGAGGGGGCTGTAGGTGCTGGTGCTGGGGTTGAGGAGGCAAGGGAGGAGGAAGCGCATATGCTGGAGGAGCTGGCGTACCAGGCTGCGGATAAGGGTAATGGGTAGGTTGGGCAACATTGAGGTAAGCAGGAGGTTGGGCAAAAGGAGGAGGCATGCCGTATCCTGGATACATGCTACCGGGAGGGGGGAGAGTGCTGGAGGAGCTGGCCCCTCCCTGAGGGAGACCATAGCCCATAGGAGGTTGAGCGTATGGATGGGAAAGGGCTCCAACGATACCGTCGGCAGAATGAGATGCCCCCGGGGCGTTAGCGCCACCGGGCCTGGGGATGTCAGGAAGAACGGTATAAACATAACCAGATTGAGCGTAGATCAGGTCATATTTTAAAGCTATTTGGAGGGCGGCTTCTTCAGATTGAGGAAAGTGAGAAGCGACATCTTTGCCGATGGGAGACGGGAGGGTGCGAAGGAACCAGTCCATGTAAACCCGATCTTCAAAGGGAGGGGCTCGACATAAGCTCCGTCTTCGTCGCCATTCCTGAACATGGGCAGAAAGGCGTGTGGAAGAGGATTGCTTAAATGAAGTCAAGAGCTCCGTGCCAGTGTCGTATCGGAGAGGGAGCTGGAAGTATGACAAAAAGGCTTAGGCAAGAGTCTCAAAGGTGGTATGGGTAGAGGTGGCTTGTTCGACATACCATTTAGAAGCTTTGCCGGTGAGCGTGCGTTGGAACAAACGAAGACGGATGGAGTCATCGGTAATGGAATTGGAGGAACACCACATATGGAAAATCGGACATGATTGGTTGGATCTTCGCCATTAAGGCCCTCAAACTTAGGGATGTCGGAGGGGAGCTTGGTTGGCATAGCAGGCCAGTTAGCATTGTGGTGAATGGGGTCATTGATCAACTGATGAAAATCGGGGAGGCTGAGGCCTGCAATGTATGTACGGCAGATAGGGGGTGGCCGGGGTAGTTCTCGTGGCGATTCCGCTGTAGTAGGTCCGGCATTAGGGCTGAGAACCGCTAGCGTTAGCCCGGGACTGCACATAGTGAAGGTGACAGTGGGGAGAACTGTGGAGGAGAAGGGGAGGACCATGAATCGAGAGAGTCTGGAGTGCGATCAAGGTGGACCGTTCGACGACTCTGCCAAGGAGCGGTGCCGATTGACCGGAAACCGAGGATGAAGGCCAACAAGTTTCTAGTGCCTTGGGGTGGGGCGCAATGATGATGTGAAGAAGGAAATCGACAAGGCGTAAAGGGAAAATCGTCAAGTCAAGGTATATCGTGCAAGTGACAATTGATTTTAGAGTCTTCTTTGCCAGCGGTGTTAACCAGGCGCTTCTTCACTTAGGGTCAGTGTGTGGTGTGCGCTAATTTTAATTTTTAAACCCTTTTCGTTTTGAGAGCAAGAAAAAGTGTGCTGCGTAACTGAAAAGAAATCTGCGTAGAACAATATAGATTGCTGAAAGGACAGAACATTTAACAGCTAACTATGCATCAATCTAACCCAAAAAGGCGGGTTTCTCAAAACCACTCTAAAAGAGGGCAAAAATCTACTCAAAACACACATAAAAAGAGGTCAATAGATCTAGGGTCAAAAGGGACAGGGATCTAGAGGATGAAACTGCTGAAAAGAGGTGCAGATCACAGCCAAGAGACAGAGGCAAGGTGGCTGGAAAAAGGAAGGAAATCAGCAAAAAACGGAGGGGGCAAGGGGGAGGCCCAGAAAGGAGGTCCAAACAAAATGACAGGAGGTGATTTGAAAGGAAGAAAGGCTGACTTCAAAGGATCTGAAAGGGAGGTAACAGATCTGGAAAAAGGGAGGCTGAAGCTCTGAAAAACAGACGGCTGAAACAGCTTAAAACTCTTCCACAAAAAGTGGAGGGTACTAAAGCTCTAGGGGGCTAGGTTCCCACTTAGATGAGTAAAAACAGATCAGAACTTGGTCAAAACGGGCTGAGGCTGAGGCTGGAGGACCCTGGCAGAAGCTGCAGCAAAACCCAGAAAAATTGCTGAAAAATTGCTGAAAAAATGGCAGGTCGCAGTTTCTGACCTGATTTCGGTGCAGGTCATAGGAAACAGGCTGAAAAGTGCGACCTGGAGGTCCAGGTCACAGGTTTAGGGCCAAAAAGTGTGACCCCCCGTTCCAGTTGTCTCGACGGCAGATTTTCAGAAAAGTTGTCGTCTCAGTTGCGGCTGGTGTCGCTTACCTGCGCAATAGGGCCAGAAACACACGGAAGTTAGAAATTTTAATGTTTTAGGGTTTTATGTGAGAAAAACAACATAAAAATAGGAAAAATAAGCAGCTGAAAAGAAACCCTAGGGTCTGAAGTAGCTGGATATGCAGGAATATGAAAAACGACAGCGGTCGTAATTTAAAACCCGTGTGGAGTCGCCATTTGTTAGTATGAATCCTTTGCCGAAGTGTACGAAAAAGGACCACTTTAGCTACGCATAACTAATAGCCCTAACAACAAAAGTGGCTGCCAATATCTTCAGATCTGCGGTTAGTTAGACAAGAAAAGAGCTGCAAAACACTAGACCTATGCATGGAAAGACATTAAGCAGTAAAAATAAGGGTTTGCTCCATATACCAATAGACAAGACAAGAACAATTTTTGAAAGAATTTTTGTATTAATGGGGCACCTGGGAGGAAAACCAGAAGGAGTATCCAATTCCCCTCAGTGGGATGGGTTCTTGGAAGTCCTCAGCACTTCAGATCTAAGATTTCTCTCTCTAGTTGATGTAGAAAACCCAATGCAAAGAGTAGAGCTCAATGGGAGCAAATGATGGAGATATGTGACCAAGTGTATAGATCCAGAGTGATCTAATAGGAAACAAAAGGTGAAGAATGGTAGGAAAAACCCTCCTATTTATAACAAAATATTTGGTCATTCTAGATCTTGGTGCATGGGTTAACCAGATCTAGATCCACTTTTTATGGAATATTTTATTATATTTGTTGGAGGGAAAAGGTATTTGACTTGGGTCAAATCCCTTAATTTTGTTAAAAATAAATAAATAAATGATTTATTTATCTTTTTAAGGAAGTGGTTAGAAGATAATCAAATAAATAATGATTTATTTAATTATTTGTGGTTGATTTGGTCATATTTAACAAGGAATATCATCTAAATAAGGTTTAAATGATTATTCCTAGAAAATAATAAGATAAATAAAGGTTTATCTAATTAATTTCTTTGATTTTGGGTTAAACATGACTGGGAATAATAATTAAATTATGGTTTAATTAATTATTCCATGAGGAAAATCAAACAAATATGGGTTTGTTTAATATTTCCTTTTGGGGTTTCCTGTTTTAACATAGTGAAAGCAGTTTCACTTAGGGTAAAACTGGTCTTACATGGTGTACTTGGGTCCATCTAATGATAATAGGTTAGATGACCAAAAAATGGTGTAACAAAGATAGTCAAAACCTTAGTAAAAAAGATGAAAAATATCACGAGTCAACAAAATTCAAAGAATATAAGAAAAGGTTGGTTAGCGTTATTCAGAAAGTATCCTTGTCTCCTTCACACGTGTGATGTCTCTTTGTGATTTCAAATCAAACTTGTGTGTAATAAGATGTTCCAAATTAAGTTTAATGATGCCATATTTATATGAATCATAAGAGGTGTTTTTCTCACATGTGGGGATGACTTGATGATCATGAGGCCAACTTGGTCAAACCCAAAAATATGAATTTTCTCCATCACTTTCTAGTGAAAAATTTCAACCATAGCTACCCGAATTTTCAACACTTGGGAAATTCTTTCATGAGAAAATCTAGCTACAAGGTGAGGTTGCTCTACTCCCTCATTATCTGAATGGAAATGGATGTAATTAAAAAGAAGTAATACTTGTGGCCCATGTGTTTATACAATGCACAATCCTTGATTTTTTCTCTCTCCCTATCCACTCTCGACTATTTTGTTCATCTATGGAATAAAATACACTCAAATATAATGGAACCCCTTTTCTTCCCAGTGGCCCGATTATAACACAACCTAATAGCCTACTAGTGGTCAAGTTTGACTCATTCAAATATTAATTAGAAATACAATATAGAATATTCGAGATTATTCTTCATCATAATCACGCGGCTAGCTCCTTTTCCATGGATAACGGGGCTTATCATGGCATCCTCTTGAATTATGGTGGTCTATTTCAATAGGTCAAATTTTGAGGCATAAATTTCTCATATGATCTTTGATTGAGGTGATTTTTGTGTCATTGGAAAGGTATTGATGTGCATATTATGGAATCTAGATCCCTATAAGTGTTGGGACAAAAATGTTCATTTAATGCCTCAACATGGCTCTTAATGTTTTTTACCTAAAATTTTCCAAAGTAGGACCACCAAAAAAAATGGTCCTATGCATTGATTCCTCTTTTTTTCCACTTTGAAGGCATCAATCTGAATGGAAATTAAAATAACGATCCAATTCATATCACCATCATCTAAAAATAGTAGTGAAATAACAAGATAATGCACATGAGAGGGCGGTATGTTAATGTAATATCCTAAATTTTATATAGAAAGGTATTTTACTCGAATAATAATAATAATAAAGTTACTATAAAAGTTATGTCTTTCCTAGAAGATATATTGTCCTTGTCACATCCTTGTTATAATAAGTATCATTGATATTTTTTCAAGGACACATGGAATTTTGAAATAAGGCTTTAGAGGTTATTATGCCTCTCACCTGTTATCTATTCTTGATTAATAAAATTGTGTATCTAAGGACTCTTGGTGAATGGTAACAAGGCACACCACTATAAATAAGCACCATACCAAGTCAAGTTTCAAGGGTCCACATGGAATGTGCCCTTCAATAATGCATGCATACAAAGAATGCAAAAATAAATCTCAACATAGGATGTGCTCCAAGGTCCACCTAGGAGAACTCTCTAATATGGCCTCCAAGACAATCACCAAAAGTAGCAAAATTAAACTTCCATGTGTGATCCCTCGAAGAATAATATCCAAAAATAGAAAGAAGGTCAAGAAATAACATGCAAAAGCCACATGTGTGTCCCTCTAAGTATGCTACATGCCTCCCAATAAATTCCTTCCACAATCACCTCAAATATAATAATATATATGACAAGCCAAAGAGGTGAGGGTGCTCTATAATAAGGTAAAAGATGTGAAGTGTAGCTGAAATATCATGAAATATCCATGCAATAAATCTAAGAGAACATAAAAGAGAGGTGCACCCTAGAAAAATGTGTCATGTATCTACCTCAACCACCCAATAATAATAAAATATCTCCATGTGAAATGTGATGAGGAAGTTCCATGGCACATATGGTTAAAATAATCATAAATACATCAATAAAAATACCTATCCATATGCCATGTCATAAATATGTCCAACCAACTCAAGAGAGTGCTCCCTATAGAAGTGTGCCAAGCTCTCTAAGAAATAATAAAATAATGCATGCCCTGAAAACTATACCTAAGAAGAGGGGGTGCTCCATAAGAAAGCCTCAACCAAATCGAAGTAGTCATTCTAAATTTTCAAAACAATCCAATGAGGTAGGGCACCTAAGTAGTTAACCTTAACATGGATTGAGTAGTTATTTAACCATTGAACAACTAATTAAACCTCAACATTTATGCACAAATGTTAATGCTCAAATATAACCATAGTTCCCCTCCAATAGTCACCAACATATTAAATCTCCATGAACATGTGTGGAAATGAGGAGTGCTCTCTACTAAAGTGTTGTACCATGTAAATAAAAGATGTTCTCCCCAACAAAAACCCACCATGAGTACAAAAAATCATAAACCCCAGTTAATGCTCAAATATAACCATAGTGCCCCTCCAATAGTCGCCAACATATTAAATCACCATGAACATGTGTGGAAATGAGGAGTGCTCTCTACTAAATTGTTGTACCATGTAAATAAAAGATGTTCTCCCCAACAAAACCCCACCGTGAGTACAAAAAATCATAAATCCTAACCTAAGGTGAAACCACCAAGGGATTATTACATATATAATCATCATCCAAACTTAGGAAAAGGTTCAATCACCATAAAATCATATGTACCTCTATCTCAAACTTAAGAAATATGACATCGATGAGGGTACTAACATCATCTAGCACATTTCTTGCTAGGTAATGTCTAACAAATGTTACATATTTAAGTTATATCACCTAGAAAAAACATAGAAATATAATGTACATCATTCCACCATAGCAACACCATAAGGGAAGGGGACATAAAAAAGTGCTAACCCATATAACCATCAAGTATGCTCCCCATCACACATAAAAATCATGAGAACCATGTAGAACACCCCCTCCTAGTGACAACAACATCATATATCAACACACCAAGTCATCAGGTAACATCAACAACATCATGAAACATCTACCTCCTAACACCATCATCATCTAACCCCTCGATGGGACTAGATCCATAATCTAAGAACAAGATGTAGCACATATAGGATAAGCAAGTATACAAAACCACACCATAAAGAGATAGCTTGATCCATAACCATCAATTATGCATCCAAGGAATGATCAGCAAGGAAAGTACATGTGAATGACCAAACCACTAAAATCATCCAACCAAGGAGACGTAAGACTTCCCCAACAAAATACCTATATAAAAGGATCAAATTCCATGAATATAAGGGGCTCCATGAATATGAATCCACCCAAGTCAACCTAATAATTGAAATGCACCTGCTGCAAATATATGTCGATGAGATGGAAATCACAATGTGGACTCTTATGCAATATGAGGTGTAACAAGGGGAATTAGTGTACCCTGCACAGTGTTTTATTTATTTTTCCATCTCATGTACTAGTAATAATAACTTCCAATATAGTAATACTCCACTCCGAGGGTATTAAAATCCCCCTAAGAGGGTTTTATCTCATATGCTCCATAACCATATTTGAAATTTTTCTCATAGTGACAATCCCACCAACGTTTGAGATGATGAAAGGATTTCAGGAGTGGAATGTAATCTTATCACTATTGAAAAAATTATGAATAGATAAATAACCCTCTAATTTGTCTACTCATTTTTCCAAATCTTTTACAACTACTTTTCTATTACCATAGAGATATCAATATAACTTGTACCAAAATGAAGGGTTTTGTCTTTCCAAAAGCGTTGTTGGGATGATGATTCCCCTTGATTGTTGGTAGTCATCGAAAGATCTGGGAGAAATGAACCATCATTTTTTCCTTTTTTCACTTGAATATTCTCTTGAGAAACAACTTGTTAGGATCCTTTCTTTGTAATATTTCTTTTCTTAATCTGTGAAGTTGCTTGAGTAAGCAAGGGAGGCTATTTGCAATCTCAATTAATTCGATGTCCAACTTCTTGTACTCAAACCTCATGGTGTACATGGATAGAATTAAAAGATAAAACAATACTCTAATACAAAAAAATCCAAGTTGAATTGAATTGAATAATAATAATAATAATAATAATAATAATAATAATAATAATAATAATAAAACACATAAACATAATGAAAAAATGGTGAAAAACATTGAAAATAGTACAGTTACTAGAATATATATATATATATCCACGATGGATACTTTGTCGCTCTTCATAGGGCTTAAAGGAAGTATCAGGTATTGGGTAGTGTTGATGAGAGTGGAGCGTCGATGGTGTATCTAGTGTGATGGATTGGGTTGCGATATTGATGGTTCCATTTAGTGATGGACAAAATACTTATGGAGTTTAGAAAGGACCAATATCTTATATTTATACGTAGGTGTACAGGATATCCATACATGGCTATAAATTTTAGGAGATATTTTCACATTGAAATTTATTTATTGGGCAGTTGTATACTATTTGGTCTCGGTACGGGCCATTTAGTTGGATTATAGAGTGGCTCACAGGATTGGAGTTTGTTTTGATTTTAAATTTGGTTACATCCCAATTTTGTATTTTTGTCTTATTCGTCAAGGTTTTTATTTTTTTATTGTCTTTTGGAAGTCAGGGATTGGCGTATTCACAAATATTATTTTGATTCTCCTGGTCGTGGTCCATTGGGGCCTCAAGAAAGTATATTATTTTCCTGGTTATATTTCCACTACTTATACTTGGTGTGATGGAATGGTTATTTCTTTGCGTGTTTTTTTATGCAATAAACTCATGGGTTGTGAAAGTTCATCATAGCTTGAGGTTTCTTTTTAGTGGTACTTTTTGTTCCAGTAATGGAAACAGGTCAATTTAAATTGGCGTGATTGTTTCTTTCAAAATTGGTGGTATTGAACTTGAAATATGGGTGACATTTCTCAGTTCTACTTGTTGGTTATTGGTTGCATTAACTAAATTTACAATGTGGCGAATAATTCATACGTTTCATTTGGTAGGGGATTTACATTTCCATTAAGACACGCCATTATTTTTCTCTCACCTAGGGTTTCGGGTGTCTCTCTCCCCATCGGTCGGGTTGAATTGGTGACAAATGACTAGTCTAATTTTCGGATAGTGGGTATAGCCATGCATTCTCTCGATTCCCCAAATACATATGAAATTATTTGGATGACTTTAGAAACTGGGGCCTTGTACGTGCGATATTTTCATGGGATTATGTTGTGGGGTCCATCTAATTCAGAGCAATTTTGTCCTGGCCAAAAATCATCCGCTCATTTCGATAGGCTTGATAATGGGGGGAATTATAATGTTGTTGTGCATTATGCATCTTATCATTCTTATTGTGGTCAAAAAATTAAGGCTATAAAGGAGACTATTCAAGAACTGGTCTTTGGCAGGGACGTTTATTGGGATAGGTTTTCGGGCCTCCAGAAGAGGGATATGGTCGGTTGTTGGGAATTTGTAAGAATGGGTGGACATAATATGAAAGCATGGATTGAATATCATTCGTAACCCATTATTCACTAAAATCCTAATCTTAATTTATTGTTGACTAACTATTTTTTCTTTCATTTTCTCCATCCAGAGGACACGATTACAATTATGAACATTCCACGGGTCCAGGGGTAGATTTTCTTGAGTTTATAGCTTTGGTACGTGTGTTTCAGTCCTTTCACTGAGATTCCACAAAGAAATCTGATTTGGGTAAATATGTTAGGCCTTCCCCTAGAGCTATCAACGCAACATTCCTTGGCATGGATTGGTAATATGATTGGGAAATTCATTTTCCTAGATTATCGTAGCTTTTGTGTGTTGGATAAACGTCTTCCATAGTTACTAGTGGAAATGGATTTTTTTGGTGGCTTACCTATATAATTGGACCTAATTTGGGGTTATATATCACTTCATCAGCGGACTAAGGGATTCCATTCTGATGCTTGGGGTGCCATAAGACGGGTCATCTAACAGAAAAATTTCCTTGATGGTCTGTGGGTTCACAATTTGATCATAAGGCAAATTATTGCTCAAGTTCGTTACAGCAGGACATGTCACTCTTGCACATGACACTCTACCACTCTTCATGTGTGGGTTTGGAAATCCACTTGTCTCTCTAAATCAATCATGCCTCATTAAAAATATTCGTATTGGTCTATGTTCCTTTTTGAGTCAATTTTTAACAAATTCAATTGTTGTGTCATCAATATGTTCAATATAAGTTCAACCCGATTCAAATCATTTTACAGACCTTAAATCCTTCTATTGTGTTGTCCATCCCTCAGTCAGTCCTAAATCACTCCTATTTTGTTCTACTTCAAATCTTGATACATGTATCATGTTGTTGATGGGGGATGCATCAAGGCCCTTCTACGAGGGATCACTTCCTATCAACTTCAACACATTATCTAGGAAGTTGATTTACAAACCATTTTAGTACTTTGGGACTTGCATGCCTCAATGGCAGGTCTCTTCGCTTTTGAAGATAAGTTTACAACATTGACCTTCAATTGAATGAGTCCAACTTTATATCACTTATTCACACCCCATAGAATTCATTAGACTATGTTTAGGTCCATTTTCATTATTGTTGGTTCCTCTCGCATATGTTAACAGTTCTCATCATTGACCGATAATAATATGGTTTCTTCCATGTTCGACTTCAAGACATTTATTCACATGCTTATATTTGTACCACAAATATATAGAGATGAATACCCTAGAATTTTTTCTGATACAACCAAATTGCTTGGAGTTTTGAGTATCCATGACTATGACATATATCCATAATGTATGTCTCGTGGTTGTGTTCATACTAATTTTTTCCAAGCATGGATCCACGATGTATGTCTGGTGGCCAAGACTTCATTTTATTAACATGAATCTTTGTACATTTTCATACTTGTGCTTAGAGTTGCTTGCATTCTGAGTATGGGAATACCTACCTTAGACATGATCATATAATGATATTGTATTGTAATCTCTTGATTTTTCACTTGTAGGTTTCCAACCAGTTGTTCCTTGATTCGAATCTTCGCATGATAAAGCACTTCATTCATTATACCTTTTATGACTTTTTACTTTAGGGGGGGAATCTGTTACATAATAATTTGTCACATGCATGAAAATGATATTAAATTTGGATCTTTCACCATCTGAATAAATATTGTCATTAATCTCCGAGAAATATGGAATAAATACCTCTCCATGGAGTATAAGAATCCTAGAATACATACCTTAAAACCCTATTTTTGGAGGCCATCGCAGGTGCCAATATTACAACTTGTGACATTTCACCTTGCATAATAAACGTGTTATGATGTTGTTGTGACTTTTCTTCATTAAAAGTGTGATGATCTTCTTACATGGGTAAAAAATAAAAAAGGTTATGAATATTCCATTCTAGAAGCCTTGAGAAGGTATATTTCCAAGCAGTGACGATATGGGCTTGAATTCCTTCCGTAATGGTTCGCATCCCTACCATAGTGGATTCCAACCCCTCCATTGTGGATCTAAATTCTACCTAAGTGGATCTCAAACTTCCATCCTTGGCATACAAATACAATGCACTCAAAGGGAAAGGGGTTGGATTTTTTACCCTTGAAACTATACTTTCACTCTATTGAAGTATCCATTGAAGGCTTGTGAATGCAAGTTTGGAATTGAGGACTACTGGAGGAAGTTATCAACATCAAGGATTTGGTTGTAAATATCTCCTTTCCTTATCAATACAAATTCATATTTCGTTCCCACATTCATTTCTATGGTGATCATAATGATATTCCGTGATAATTTGTATAGATTATGTTAAATAATTTATGTATTACATGCTTTGATAATTTGTATGTTTATGTCTTTACATATATTTTCTAGGAGCATCAAGAATGAGATTGAAAACTATAATGAACAACAACAAAGAAAATAATTTCGAAAATGTATGAACAATTCATCCAATCCTACATTTATGATTTAAAGGTAATCTAGGGAGTGTTTGATTGTTTTGTTTTATTGTTTGGTTTCCAAACCTAGTGAGATTTCTCTTGTCTGCAAGAGAATTTTGTCTGCCAAACAAGGGTCTGGATGTAATCTGAGATTCTCGTATCGTTAATTTCCTAGATTTTAAATATTTTATAGTCATATTACTAACAAGATTCTCTATGATCAAGAGCTCAATACTTAGCTAAAAATGAAAGTGCTCAGAAATGCTTCATACCTGAATGACCGGATAGATCTCATCACCAAGATTCCAACGCAACTTGTTTCATCAAAATCTGAGTTCGTATCAATGAGTTATGGTCTGTTGTTTGTTTTCCCAAACAGGTAAAAATTGTGCAGAACAGTGACAGACTGATGACTTGGCATTCCAGTCAGCACCTCAGGAATATTCAGAGAATATTCTCCAGTTTTTAGCCAGTGACACTGTGACAAGTGTCAAAATCGGATTCGCCAATGTTTCTTGGGGAAGTTGAATTTTTCTCCTATTTCCAAAGTTTGGAATTATTATCTATGGTGGCTTATTATTTTTAAGGGTGAATTTTGGGCCAATGGGGAAGGGAAGTGTGGCGCAGTCGGAGGATTCTAGGTGCCCCCCTCCCCCCATGGCAAGTTTGGAAGGTTCATACATTTTTATGCAATGGAAAATTTGGGCACATATTATATATACCAAAGTTCGGAACCATAGTTGATATACAAATATTAAATGGGTCGCATTATATTTAAACCAAATTTTTCTAACTATGGTCAAAGCCTTGCACGTTAAACCAAAAATATGTGGTCGGGGTCGAGGTCGAACCCATGACCACCCGCACCACAAACCAACACCTTACCACCTCATTTGCCACCAAAGTCCTTAACCGTTAGCAGCACTGCATCTATTTGAAGTTTGATGGAAACATATGTGGGGGTTCGGAGGGGGCCAACCCCCTCCCACACAACCGCGAGCTGAAGACCGATTGCAAACACAGAAAATACGGCGGAGTTAAAACATGTTTAAGCCGAGATTTATTACGGTAATTCGTGGTTAAGTAATTTTAACCTATCATTTGCAGATAAGTGTGGTTAACGCTAAACGCACTTAAACCCACTTAACACCATACTTATCTTAACTTAATCACGTGCTTACCTTGGCGACACCTTTGGCGGACCTGCCAAATTCAGCAGACTTCCACATTTAGTGTAGTTAACTGGCAGACATCTAGATTTAGTGGACAAAAAATAGGAAAAATTGGTTTTTCCATAACTGACACAATTTTCAACCAATTTTGGCTCAAGAAGAGTCATTCTTGGTATAATTTGATGTTTTGGAGCCATTGGAGTAGGTTGCAGGGGCAACAGGAGAATGTAAACATCACTTTTTCATAATTGAAGCTAATACAAAGGCCCACACTATGAAGCTGGACCAAGGAGATGTAGCCTAGGAGGGGTGAACTCCTTCATCAAAAACTTGTTTATTTGTCTCTGTTATTTGTGCTTTCTGTGTTTTATTATGTTGATGTTCATCATTGATTTTTCATGCTTTTAAGTTCATGAAATACACTTAATCTCATCAATTTTAATGAATTGTCATGCATAAACACTTGTATAAACCCTTGTAAAATAAGAAAATCAAAGCACTTTCATGTTAATTCTGAAATTTATATTAGCATGGCATTAACTAACAATCAATTTCAGATCAATTTTTTCTCAAAGCACAAGGTTGCTAAAGGTTTATTGTTTGTTTTTCTTGAGATTGTGAAAGAATGTTTTTAACAGTTGCAATTTTGTGATGCTTACAAGGTTTAAGTTGCAAAGAGGAGAAGGGAAGTTATTGTTCGTTAGTCCTGAGATTAGGAAAAGGAGAAAGAGAGCTGAGAAAGCATCATCTTCACCCAAATTTCCACTCAAAGCTTTGCTTGAAGCACCTCAAGTTCCATCTCCAGCAGTTGAGATTGAAAAGGTAAAAATTGCACAAGAAGCTGACGTGATTGAAGAGGTACAAGCAACATATGTTGAGCTTGAATCCTTAGCCATTATGTCAGAAGTTGGAGAGACTCATGGAAATTTAGAAGAAGAGGATGTTAAGAGAGAATTCAAAGACATACAAAGAATGGTTAAAATTACGTTTGATGCATTCACTGCAGAAAGAGCAGTAGAAGGTTCTAAGCCTCCACATGGAGAAGGACCTTTAGATGGTAATAAGGATGAAGAGAAGAGTTAGAAATGTAGTGGAGGAAAGCCACCTCCATCTCCACCATCCTCGTCCTCATCATCTTCATCTTCCACATCCACCACAAAAACCACCCACACTCATTCAAAAATCCCAAAAGGAAAAATTCCATTACTCAAGTTGGACATCAAGTTTGAACTTCCCATGTACAATGGTGAGGTAAATGCAGAGAAGTTAGACAATTGGATCATTCAATTGGAAGTATAGTGCAGAATTCAAAATCTACAAGAGGACGACATAAAGATCTAGTTAGCTTCATTAAGGCTAGAAGGAGCAACACTATTTTGGTGGGAGGCAAAGACGTAAGAGGAAATGTGAATTCATGGTAAGATATCCATTTCTTGGGTTGAATTCATTTCTTCCATTAAAAGATAGTTTTACCCATTAAAATAAATAATGAGTTGGCAAAGCTTTAGGCAACTCAAAGGCCAAACTGTTCAAGAGTACAGTCAAGAGTTTAGAAAGAGGGCTTTGTTGTTAGGAGTAAACTTGAATTCACAAGATACACTCTTGAAATATATTGGAGGTTTACATTCCTACTTGAAACATACCATCCTTATGTTTAACCCAAACAACTTAGATGAAGTATGTGTGCAAGCCACGCATCTTGAAGCAAGGGGAAAGAACATTTAAGAAGAGGGTAGTAAGAAGAAGTCATTCAAGGGTAAGGGAAAAGAGAAGGGAGGAAAATGGAAGGGAAAGAAGAATTCAAGCATCAAGAAATAAGGGATAAAACTACATGAAAACATTTTTCCAAAGACGGGCACGATGAAGCCCACTATTGGAAACTACATCCTGAACTAAGGCCAAAGAAACCAAATAACAAAGGGAAACAAAATATTATTTCCACCACACAACAAGATCTTGGATCTGATTCAGGAGATGAGAACAAGATAATAACCATGGTTAACAAAGGAAATGAAGCCATAGCAAGTACTATCTCCTGAAATAGTCACAAAATCACTCCAAATGAAGACACAAGGATAGAATTGTTCCATGTTAGAGTCATTTCAAATCAAACAAAGATTACTGCATTGTTTGATAGAGGGTCACAAGCAAACTTTATTTTGGAAGACTTAGTCAAAAAGCTTAACCTTTAAACCGTACCACATAATAAACCATACCCTTTGGGTTGGATAGTTAAGAATGCCAATTTACAGGTTACAAGGAAATGCATATTTAGATTTGTTATTACTGCAAACTTTGTTGATGAAGTCAAGTTAGATGTGGTTCCACTTGAAATTTCTAGGATTATCTTGGAAAGTCCATATTTGTATGACAGGAAAGCGATGTTTTATTGCCATGAGCACAAATATCATTTGCTTAAGGATGGAGTGGAGTATATTGTGAGAGATCATCGCAAGAAACTGAATATTTCTTTAGTTAATGCAGTGCAAATGAAGAGGCTAGTTAATGCAAATAAAAATTTTGTGCTTCTCATGATCAAGAAAAAGGATGATGTTGACTATGAATTTTTTGAAGGATGTGATGACAAATTGAAATATGAATTATTTGATGTGGTAAGTCATCATGGCGAGATGTTTCAAGAACCAAGTGGGTTACCTCCCAAGAGGGGAATTCAGCATGAGATTCAGTTGCTGCAGGATGTTCCACTTCCAAACATTGGTATGTATCACATGTCAATTATGGAGCGTTTGGAAATCAAGAAGAAAAATTCAAGAATTGTTGAATAAAGGTATCATACTCCCATCTACTTCTCCATGTGGTTCACCAATTTTTTTGGTACCAAAGAAGGACGGGACTTGGCGCATGTGCATAGATTTCTGTGCACTGAATAAAATCATGGTAAAGAATCGCTACCCACTCCCACACATTGATTATTTGCTAGATTACTTGAAGTATGCAAGATATTTCACTAAGTTAGACTTGAGAAGTGTTTATCATCAAGTTAGAATAGTTGAAGAGGACATTTGGAAAACTACTTTCAAAAATAGACAAGGATTGTTTGAGTGGTTAGTTATGTCATTTGGTCTAATAAATTTTCCAACTACTTTCATGAGAGTCATGAAAGATGTACTTAGACCATTTCTATATGAATTCATCAATTTTTACTTAGACGACATAATTATATTCAGAAAATCAAGAGAAGAACATGTCATGCATGTGAACAAGGTACTTGGTGTCTTGAAAAAAGAGCAATTGTTTTTAAAGATGTCAAAGTGCGAGTTTGGCAAGACTTCTTTGGTGTATTTGGGACACATTGTTGGAGGAGGTGAGTTGAAGATAGACCCTTCCAAAGTAGAGGTCATTCTGAATTGGCCCAAGCCCAATACAGTTACAGAGGTAAGAAGCTTTCTTGGGGCAGCTCAGTATTGGAGGAAATTCATTGCTAATTTTTCTTCCATTGTTGCTCTCTTAAATGCATTGAAAAGTGTTAAAAAATTCTTCCACTGGGGAGATGTACATCAAAAATCATTTGATGCTTTAAAGAAAAATATAAGTTCAGCATCGGTATTAGCACTTCCGGATCTTAGACAGCCATTTGAGATACAAACATATGCAAGTGATTATGCTATGGGAGCAAAGCTCATGCAGCATGGTAAGCCTATTTTGTTTCATTCTGAAATTTTTAATGGAGTTGTGACTAATTATCCCACCTGTGATAAAGAATTATATGCATTGGTACAAATTGTAAAGAAATGGAAGCACTATTTGATGGGGAAAGAGACCATTATTCATACCGACCATCAGCCATTGCAGTACTTAAAATCACAGTCAAAGTTGCAGAAATCAATACATTTCACTTGGATGGGATTTCTACAACAATTTAATTTGGTTATTAGGTGAAAAATTGGAATCTACAATAAGGTAGTTGATATGCTCTCTAGGCGTATTATAAATTCATCTATTATACTGAAGCACAATTCAATTATGCATGAAAGTTACATTGAACAATATGCATATGATAGTGATTTTCAAGATGTGTATGAAAGCTTGAGGTAAGGAAACCAAAATGAAGAGTTATATTATCATGTGCATAACAGTTTTTTGTATCACTTGGGAAAGTTATGTATACCATAGGGAGAAAGAAATAGTATCATAAGGGAGGCACACACTTCATTGATTGTTGGACATTTCGATGCAGGCAAGACATTAGCGAATCTACAAAGGTATTGTTATTGGCCACGCATGATTGATAGTTTATCTCATTTTATTAGAGGATGTTATTTATGTGCAATAAGTAATCCTAGTAATAGGAAACTTGGATTGTACACTCCACTTATGGTTCCTTCACATCCTTGGGAGAGTATCTCAATGGATTTTGTAGGTGGCCTTCCTATGTTAAGGAAAGGTCATGATTACTTGTATGCTGTCGTAGATAGGCTCAGCAAAATGTGTCTTTTGATGCCATGTAAGAAAACAATTACAGCTGAACAAACCACTAATCTTTTCTTTCAAAATTTATGGGTTCATTTTTTTCTTCCTACTTCTATTGTAAGTGATCAGGATCCCTGGTTTGTTGGGAATTTTTGGTCAAAATTATGGGACTTTATGGACACAAAGTTGAAGAAGAGTATAGCATTTCATCCACAAACTAATGGTCAAAATGAGGTGGTAAACACAACAGTTATTCATCTTCTTAGAGCTTATTGCAGAAAGCATCCCAAGTTTTGGGATGACCAATTGCATTACATTCAGCATGCATACAACAAGGCAAAACATTCTTCCACAAACACATCACCATTTGAGGAATGTTATGGTTACTTTCCAAGGTCACCTTTGGACTTCATTTTTGAGAAATATGTCACTATAGATGATCATAGTGACATAGATAAGGCAAGGAAGTTCATTGAGCAAATTCAGTTGATACATCACACAGTGCAAGAGAAACGTGAAAAGAGTCAAAGCAAATACAATGCAAGGCATGACAAAAATCGTGTTGATCACAAATTCTAGGTTGGAGATGAATTTTGGTTGTATATCAGCAAAGAAATATTGCAAGGGAAGGTAAAATGATCAATCCAGTCCATTATGGTCCATTTAAAATTCTTGAAAAGATTGGTACTGATGCATTTAAGTTAGATTTGCCTCCTTATATGCAAATATATTCTATCGTTAATGTTGAGAATTTGAGATTATTTGAGCCTCCTTTGATTGATGATCAAGGAGAGCATGTTCAGCTGCCATCAATAGATGATTTCTCACCAGAATATCCCAATGAGCTTCTGCAAGATCTCATACTTGATAGAAGAATCAGAACTTCAAGAAGAGGGAATGTCGAATACCTTAGAGTGGGACTCAAGGGAAAAAATCCTTCAAAGTCCAAATAGATGGAGAGTGAAATGGTGATGGATTTGTACCCTCACCTTCTGAACAATTTATATTATCTTTTGGGGTCCAAAAGAATTCTAGTGGGGAGGAATGACCAGGAGCTCAATATTTAGCTAAAAAAATGAAAGTGCTTAGAAATGCTTCAGACCTGAACAACTGGATAGACCTCATCACCAAGATTCTAACACAACTTGTTTCATCAAAGCCTTGCACAATCAACCAAAAATATGTGGTCGGGGTCAGGGTTGAACCCATGACCACCCGCACCACAAACCAATGCCTTACCACGTCATCTGCCACCGAAGTCCTTAACTGTTAGTGGCACCGCATGTATTTGAAGATTGATGGTGAAATATATGGGGGTTTGGAGGGGGCCAGCCCCCTCCCACACGACCACAAGATGAAGACCAATGGCTAACATAGAAAATCTAGCGGAGTTAAAATGTATTTAAGCTGATATTTATTACAATAATTTGTGGTTAAGTAATTTTAATCTGTCATTTGCGGATAAGTGCGAGTTAGCGCTTAACCCCACTTAACACCATATGTATCTTAACTTAATCATGTGCTTTCCTTGGCGGTGCCTTTGGCAGACCCGCCAGATTCGGCGGACTTCTACATTTAGTGGAGTTAACTGGCGGACATCTAGATTTAGTGAAGAAAAACTAGGAAAATTGGTTTTTCCATAACTGAGGAAATTTTCAACCAATTTTGGCTCAAGAAGAGTCATTCTTGGTATATTTTGATTTTTTGGATCCATTGGAGCAGGTTACAGAGGCAATAGGAGACTGTAAATAGCACTTTTCACAATTGAATCTAATACAAAGGCCCACACTATGAAGTTGGACCAAGGAGATGTAGCCCAGAAGGGGTGAACTCCTTCATCAGAAACTTGTGTATTTGTCTATGTTATTTGTTCTTGCTATGTTTTATTATAATTTTGTTCATCATTGAGTTTCCATGCTTTTAATTTCATGAAATACACTTAATCTCATCAAGTTTAATGAATTGTCACTCATAAACACTTGTATAAACCCTTGTATGATAAGCAAACCAAAGCACTTTCATGTTAATTTTGAAATTGATATTAGCACAGCATTAACTAACAATCAATTTCTTATCACTCTAGGGGATCAAAGTTTCGATTTCACATTTTAAATTTCTATGCTCCCTATGATGCTAAATTGGATTTCTAGAATAGGTTAGAAAAATGTGGGTTTTTTAATATTGGGCCCCATATAGTGGCAGGGGATTTAAATTTAGGTCTCTTTCTGAAAGATATATGGGATTCGAGATGTACATTGTATCCATTAGGAAGTTATTTTAAGGAGCTCATTATGTAGAACCATTTAGTGGACATTCTCCTGACTCCTCTTATTCCTACTTGGAGGAATGGATGTATTGTTTTGGATAGGATTTCAAAGAGACTGTTGGGGTCCTGTGATTTAGCAGATTGACATACCAAATGACAAGGAAACATCAGAACCACTTTGGAATCCTAGGATCTAGCCCTCCTGGATTCAGAGAGGGATCTCTCTATATGTGTTTATAATGATATACTTTAAGGCTTATGATATGATATTAGGCTAGTTATGAAGCACAAGGGATTTGTTTGTTTTTGGTTGGGGATCATTAATTGAGAAGGTCATGTGAAGTGTGAAGGAGGGAATAAATTGAAGGATATTTCAGCATGGGAAGATAGTTTAAGAAAAAGTGTCAATCCATTGGGCTATAGAGTCATAAAAGGGTTTACTTTCACAACAACTATTCAAGGTTTTCCATAGGGCAAGTCATCTATATCAAAAGATCTCTTTAAGTTGAGTTTGTGGTATGAAACATTAAGAAATGATGTGAAAGAAGCAAAGCTAATAACCCATTAAGAATCTATTAACTTCACTAAACAATAAGAGCCTTTCAAAGTGACTGATTTGGGAGCAAGCCAAAGGACAGGGCAAACCATAGACTTCTTTGGGAAATACTCCTACTAAAGCCAAATTTAAAAGACAACAAACCAGTAATCCAACAAACTACTTTCAGAAAGGAGAAAACATATAAGTAAACAAAGGGCAGCCTAAGATCAAGTAAGGACTTTTAACCTATCCTGATTTCGGCATACTCTTAAGGGAAATCTTCAAAACAGTTGTTTAAGACTAAACAAGGGACAGGGCTAACCATAAACTTCCTTGATTAGGACTCTACTTAGCATGAAGTGAAAAGATCATTCAAGAACAACATCTCAAGTTCTACTCAGCAAGACATGGGCTCACCAACATTCCTTGACTGGTTATACTCTATTGATTCATTCTCAAACACACATTTAGAAGAAAACATAAAGATAAATCTTATCAGTCATAATTAGGGTACTTTATAAGTAAATCCTAATCTATATTCCCTGTTCTTTATCAGATAAAATGGACAGTATGGAAACATAAGGAGAATAACAATTACAGTAAAAAAACATAACCAATAATATAGACCAGGATCTTGTGAATCTGCTTGTTTATTTGATGTGCAAGACCAGTCACATACTTGAGTCCAATGGCTTTCTACAGTCCAATACTTCTCTTCCCAGCCTACTATATTACAACTCAGCAACTCTTACTCAATAACAGTTCAACAATTAAAAATTTTCCAACCCTTTACAATGCATCTTCAATGAGTACTTATAGGTGAATGAGGAGGAGAAGTGAAAGAAGTGGTCTTAATGATCATTTAAGATAGAATAGATGTGCATCGGATGCCCCATTCTGCTCAATGAATGCTATATTAACTTGTGAAACACTCTAGTTGCATTTGTTTTACTTTGAGGCAATTCTGGTAGGCTGGTAATAACTCCAAAGTATGTCTCTTATGAGATATTTTCTGACTATAGTAACTCTGTTTGGCTTCTGGGACAAGTTAGGTGAAAGAGTGGGTTGTGGGGCTTTCCCATGCCTTTATAATAACTGCTCTGACATTTTTTAAAGAGGTTCAATCATTCGGATGGCTTTCAAGGTGTCTTTGAAGGGAAAGTAGGCCACAGGTGTCTTTTTTATCTCTGGAGAAGTAACTGCTTCAGTGATGTGTCAGTCGGAGCAATCCCTTTGTTGATATGTCATAATTTGTCACTTTAAACTCTGAATTAGGCCTCTGATATGCTTTTTGGCCTCTCTTAATCATCTTTAGTGTTTGTCCTTTCGCTGACTGTTTTAACTTTGAATCCTTTGTCTTTCACTACACTTTATCCATAATCTGCATGGTTTAAGTCTTTTAATCTTCAGGATTTTGACTTGACCTTTAAAATTTAATCTCTCTGATCTTTATCTTCACTGCTTTCTTGTGTATAGGTGGCTTTGGAATGCTGGAGGATTTTACTGAATGATCAGTGTTCATGACGCACTGGTGAGAATCTGGAATTTTAACCTTTGATGTCCCTTTTTCTGCATTGAATTAGGCTTTGGGGATCGTCATCCTCGGCCTCTTTTATCACTTTCTTTGACTGTGGGATGGTTTTAATGTTTAACCTCCATGAAACCTACAAATAAAACATCAAAATGTTTTAAAAACCTTCGTTATGGATAATACTGCTAACAAAGGTGAGGAATGGTGTTATGGAACGATGTGGAAGGGGATATATGCATAGAGGAGGGTTTCATGGTAGCAAAGAAAAGAACCAGGGTTTAAATTCGATTTATGGCATGAAATTGGAAAAGCGGTTAGGAGAAATACCGGGGTGGTATTCGCATGAAATTAGGGTGGTAAGTGGTAATGGCTACAACGAACGCGATATGGCTTCCTGGGCGACACGTGTCCCCCACAAAACCACCTATTTCACGTGCAAAAAGCGCATTTAGGTCCTTTGGTGTTTTGAGCGCGAAACAGGCTATGAGCCGTCCAATCTGGGGGTTCTAGATCTACGGTGTAGAGTGAGGACGACGGATGGAGCTGCGCAGTCGGGTGGGACCGGCGGTGACATCACTTCTTTTTTCATGGAGCAATAGAATATGGAATAGTGGGGTCAAACGGCACGAGTCTGTAAGAGTCGTTGGATTGCCGCGATCGACGGCTTAAGATTTATTGTGGGGGGAAGTAAAGGGGTAAAGAACGGGGTTGGGAAATGGATGATGGGGAAGCGACGACCGTTCGATCTTGAGGATCGATGGCAGAGATGATTCGAGGAAATGAAGGGAGGAGAAACGAAATGAAAAATGGAAAGGGCTAAGGTAAGGTGCGATAACCGTCGGATCTGAGGAATGGACGGTCCAGATGAAATCGGAGGATCGGCCATCAGCGGGGAAGAGTTTTGGAAGCCGAAAGGAGGAAAGGGAAAGGGCAAAGCCCAATGAGATGAAACGATGTGGTCGAGTGATGCGATGGCCATCGGCGGAGATGAGCCATCGACAGAGAAAGGATATCGGGGAAGGGGTTAAGACCGACGCCGACGGCCGATGGGCTTAGCACTTGGTCACGGGCGCTGGGTCACATGAGGAAAAAGGGACTAGGGCTTAAGCGAAAGTTGCTTAAGGCCTGATATTTAAAATGAAGGTTTTGGACTAAAAATGAAGGTTTTTGAAGGGTTTTTGGAGGTTCCAATAGGATAAAAAAGGGGTTTTAAACCAAAATAAAAGGATTTCATCAGGTTCAAAGGGGATTTTGAAGGAAATAAAGGGTAAAATGAGGAAAATGGGTGACATGAAGGGAATATTTTTGAAATGGATAAATGGTGGGAATTATGGCTCTGAAGGCAGTTTTATTTTTGAATCAGCAGGGCTTCTTTGAAGGATTTTTTAAGAGAAAACATCAATGAGATGAGTCTTTTGGACAAGAGACACAGCAAGGCTTCAAGAACTCACATATTTGCTCCAAATTTGTTTCTTGAAAGCTAAAGACATGTTTTAGCCATCTTTGAATATGTCAAAATTATGGATGGCTAACAGAGACTAGATAGGTTCTTACTCCATGATAATTTGATGAAACATTTCGATTTTATGCATTCATGGATAAACTCATCGAAGTTGTCTTATCATTCTCCATTTTTTTACAATAGTGTGGCGCATGTGATTGGAAGGGTCCCCCTTTTAAATTTAATCATTCATGGTTAAAATACATGGACTTTGAGAAACTAGTTAGAGATTCTTGGTCTAGAGTGGTATTTCCTATTGAGACTTCCAAGATGGCAGTCGTTTACCTGAAACTTAAATAACTAAAGAAGGTGTTCAAAATATGGGAAATGGAAACAAAAGAGAAGTAATAAAAAATAACTAATAGATATTGATCGAGAACTTAAAGCGATATCTGACCCATAAGATCCTACTTTATTCTCAGATTCTTGGAAACAAATCATATATTGGATATAGAAGAATTTAAGAGAATGATTCTCAATCAACAAGAAGAGGAATGGAGGGTCAAGAGTCACTCCATTTGGATTGTTGGTGGTGATAAAACCATAAAAAAAATTCATATCTTTGCCACACAAAGAAGCAGAGAAAAATCCATTTGGGATTTCGAGGTCGAAGTGGATAGGCATATATATAAGCTAGAGGATCTTCATAAGGAGGTTGTCAATTAGTTTGGGAATCTGTATAAAGCTAGGGAAGGGATGGGCATTGATACCAAATTGGGAGTCATTCATGCATATACGCAGATGGTCGTAAAGTAGGATGATGTGGTTATTAGGCAACAAATCACATTTGAAGAAGTGGTATTTGTTATAAAGTATTTTGTTAGGGACAAAAGCCCTGGTCCAAATGGATGTACTCTAGAATTATTCATACATTTCAAGGATATTATGGAATGATATCTTCTTCTGTTAGCTTAAGAATCGAGGATTTCATGGAAAATTTCAGGTGCTTTAAATTAGACCTTTATTGCATTGATTCAAAAAAAATCTAAGGCTTCATCAGTCCCGAATTTTATGTTGTTTCTCTGTGTAATATTACATATAAATTGGTCTCAAATATTATTGCAATAAGTTTCAAATATACACTATCCAAATTTATTTCCCCTGAACAATTTGGTTTTTTAAAACAACATCAGATCCAAGATGCAATTGCAATTGCTTATGAATGAATGCATTCCATAAAGGTGAAGAAAAAGGAGGCATTGCTATTAAAATTGAATTTCATTACAACATATGACTATGTGTATTGGTGTTTTCTGATAATGGTTTTACAGAAAATTCCTCTTTCTGTGGAAGTTGTCAATTGGATTATGGGTTTTATCACCTCGGTAAATTATGTTGTTTTGATAAATGGAGTGCCTTCTAGTTTATTTAATGCCTTAAGGGGATTGAGACAGGGATGCTCTCTATCCCCCCTATTTTTTTTCTAGTTATTGATGGGTTGAGTATGTTTATTACTGAGGCACATAGTAGGGGTTCCTTTGTGGGTATTAACATTACAAAAAACATATCCATAACACACCTTACGTTTGTGGATGATGTCCTAATTTTTGGGAAGGTACCCACAATGGAATGGAAATATATACATCATATCATCTCCTCATTTGGTGATGCAACATGTATTTATATGAGAAAATAAAAAAAAATGTTGATTGAATCATCTCCTTAATACATCATGTTTTTGGAGATTGCTGGTATTTTTTCTAGTAAGGTGGTCATGATGGATAGGGGCTTCAACTATCTTGGTGTCCACCTGAAACTAAAAAAATATGGTATTAGAGATTTTAATTTGGAAGCTTAGTGGAAAATTCCAACCATGGGACTCGATTCCTCTTTTCGAAAGGACCAATTTTGACTATTGAAGCGCCCAATTCGGACAAGGGAAAGTGTACTTATAAAGAAAATCCAACATATGCACATTTGGACAGGTCATCCCTAACAGGAAATTGGTCACCCTTTGAAGCCTATAAATACAAGAGACGTAAATCTCATTCGGACATCACCAAGCATCATCTTCTTCTCTTCTTCATTGATCAGTTTGTATAGGTCTAAGATTGGGTCGAGGAAAGACGTTCGCACAAGTCATAAATTACAGGGTCTAAAGCTTGCATGTGTTTTAAGGTTTTTGTTTTTGGCCACAAGCTCGTCAAAGGTAATTTTTGGATATAATCACAGGCTAGTAGATTCAAGGGTGTGACTAGAAGGTCTCAACTACATGAAAAACTATTCAGCCATGCAGTTGGGCTCCAGGGATAAATTTTTACATCTAACCGCAGTTGACCACGAAGAGGAAAGTTTGCCTTTGATCTATATTGATGCTAGAAACATATTCATGAATATTGTTGGGTTAATTTTGTTGGATGACATTGTATTGGGCTCATTGTACTCTCTGTTGAACATTTTATTACAATATAATAGAAGAATAATTTTCACATGGTTTTCCCCCTTATGGGGTTTTTCCCTAGTCATTGACCAAATATGGTGTCTCTTATTGTTGGGGCCCTTGTTTTGAAATTAAACAGTTTTGTGTTGCGGAGAACAGATGGCGAAGTGCAACCACGGTAGATAGAGAGTTTTCATGGTTGTGAAGAGGTGAAGGGTAGGTGGCGCGGCTGTTGCAGAAGTAGGTATAGATGGCAAAGGGAAACTGCAAAAGACAATCAGTGGGATTCCCAGCAATCAAGGAAAGCAGCAAACAGCCGAGCGAAAAATAAGGAAGAATTGTTAGTCACGTTGGCGATGGAACAAATAGGCATCCAATCAGGGGAAAGAGGAGGTTGGCATAGTAGGGATCGGAGAGCAGGAGCCGTAGGAGAGCTCTGTTCATGTTGTTCTGCTCTCTCTCTCTCTCTCATCGTTTTGTTCTGTTCTATATCTTGTACTGCGATTGTAGTCAGTTCTTCTAGGCATGCTCTGAGGAGTGTTGTAATAGTCTTTTGCTGTTAATGCATCACTTTCTAATATAAGGTTTTTGTTTTGAGTTCTGTCTTGTGTTATGGTTTAGTGGGATATACGACTATTTTAAATTTTTGTTTATCATTTTGATCAAGTTCATGAGTATTGTTATCTGTCTGGTATTTACACTTAATCAAAGTACTTAAGTTATGGATGGTTTTCACATTTACCATGCTTGATCGATACCTGACCCAACCCCAGCCTTAGTAAGGTCACGGCATGCCTCGGGTGAGACACTCTATTCCTCGGAGCAGGGTGAAAATGTCGGCGTTGTGCTAGACTACTGTGGTAACCCTTGTTGGCCACCTTTCTGAACTTGGGTCTCCCGCTGAGACCTCGTTTCTTGCCAAAAAATGGTCCCGTTTCCGGGACCTGAAATCTCATTCTGGAGTTAGATCATGGTATCATGGATCTTCGAGAAAGAAATACGGAAATGGTGGGATGACCATCTGGAATAGTTCATAGCTCAGCAAGCGGAAGTGAGACAGTAGAAAGAGAAGACTATCAAGTCTCGGATTCTCTTCTTTGAGTCTGTTAGTGATATCTACGAGATATTTTGGGGAAAGTTTCCTGAGGAGTTCTAGAACTGGTTTTGGAGATTATAGATCAAGGCAGTCCCGAGAGGGTTGCAGACCGTCTGTCGCAAGTGGGTGCACTCAGATCTGGTAGCACTCCATCAATTAGATACTGATTTGACCCGAGCTATAGATTTTTGGGTGCAATCTACCTTGGAAGGATACATAGTAGAGTTTGCAGCTAAATGTTGCACAGAGGACTCCTGAGGGAGATCACTCTGTGGATCAAGGCGTTGATGGTGGATGAAGGATTTATGGAGTTCCAAAAAGTTGAGATGGAGACCTAAACCTCCAGTACTTGGGGAAGGGACTGAAGGAGAGATGCTAAAAGTAAGTTGAAAAGGGGGAATAGGGATATGGATGCCAATACCTCCAGTAGGTTAAGGGAACGATGAACACATCGGAGGGCGCAATTCACCGAGAAGTGGTGAGAAAGGGTTATGAAATAATTGGAAAGACAACAAGGAAAAGGGAGAGAAAAAGGAGAGGCGCCTCATATGACGAAGCAGATAGAAGGTCAGACGGGTTCCCAAGGTATAGGGGGGGACCACCAAGGAAGTGTGGCAGGTGTATAGGAGCCCGGCCCTAGCAGAAAAGGGAAAGGAGTATGACAGAAATGACACGCGCCCTGAGGAGACATCCAATGTAGAGCTGCATGTTGCGATGGAGTAGCTATTCCGAGAAAGGTCAACACCCATAATCCTAGGTAACTCTATTCCCAAAAGCTTAAGTAGCTCTAATCTCGACCTTCCCCTGGTACTCTATCAGCCACTAGGTGAATTTTTTGTTAAGTTACGAGAATTAAGTAAGCCAAGTAGCGTTCAGTCCGCAACAGTAATACACACTAGCAACTATACTGGTACTACCATCTCATAGCCGGGAGTAAGGGGATTTGTTCTAGTAAGCCCCACACAAGGAAACATGGTAGGATCGTTTACTCAGTACCCAGAGTTTTCTGGGAGGGGTAATGACGATGTAGAGCAACATTGGTACCTTTGTGAGGTCATATGGAGGGCTCGACAGACACCAGACACGGGTAAGTTGGTAGAATTTCAAACTACTCTCCGGGAGAGAGCTCTACGCTAGTTTATAAAGTGCTCTGAGGCTCATTAGAACCCAGCATTAGACGATGTAAAAGGGGATTTCGTGAAAGAGTTCAAATTACCCCAAACAGATCAGCAAGGTTTATCAGAGATGTGGGAGATCAAGCAGCGAGAAGGGGAAACTGCATGGGATCTGATGAGGAGATTCAAGGATGCAGTTGGAAAACTCAGCTACCTGATCGATCCCAATCACCAAAGGGATTGGTTTATCAAGGCCCTTCTCCCACTAACAAGGACCCTGCTGACACAGAAAAATATCGAGATGTTGCAAGATGCATTAGAATAGGCCATGAATATAGAGGCCATGGACAGATACACGCAGGAGTTTAAAGGAGGGGCATCAGCTCAGGACCCTTCCATATTGGGACTACAACATCAAATAGCTAGCCTGACAGAAAAACTAAAGGAAATTCAACCCCTGCATCCAGTGAGGCCAAATATATGGTGTACGCACTGTCTAATGGAAGGACATGTGGTAACCAAATGTCCTCAATTACGAGGCCAGAACGTGGGGACACCAGCAAAATGGGCACCACGAGCTCCACCAGCAGGAGGGGTCGCGCAAATAAATACCCAAGGATTATATCCGCCAAAACACCCATACACGGGGTTCCCCGCGCAACAAAATTCAGCAACAACTGAGTATTATGAGATCTGCAAAAGCGTGGGCCACTCACCCCGCCTATGCCCCATACTGCAAAAGTACTCCAATATCCCAAACAACATATACTGTGAGTTTTGTGCATCTACCACGCACAACATAGAGCAGTGCAGAGCTCTGGATGCTTTGGCAGAATGGATAGACAGACCTTCATATAGAGTGAACGAGGCTCCTAGAGGATGAGGAGGAGGCATGAGAGGAGGCCAAGCAGGAGGAAGAGGACCAGTACGATGCTACAACAGTGACCAATAGGGCCATGTGGCTAGGGAATGTCTGTCGAGGTATAAAAGGTGTCTTTTTAACGCCTATTTATCTCACATTAATTATCAATCCGGGAGCGACTTTTTATTTCAAGAGTGTACTCAGTCTGAGGCAGCAATTTATCCAAGAGTAATGCCTTGTAATATGTAGTACAGTGTTTCAAATGAAAAAGTAAATAGATGCTTGAAAAAAAAATCTAACTACAACAGCATAAACTCAAACGCTCTGAAATCTTAATTAAACCAATCTGCAAAACATCGATCAGGGATACAGTAGCAATAACTCCTTCCCTTAGAAATCAATGCAGGATAACCAATCTGGGAACTTGGAAGCAATAACCACTGTCCTCTACAGTTGGTGATCTTAAAGCAATCGAAATGAAAGCAAACTCAATCTTCGTGCTGATGAAAATAGCTGAAAGGAACAAAATCTGGAAAGGAACATCAATATGAACAACAATTCTAATTCTAACGCAATTAGGCAACTAATCTCAATACTCCAATCCTGTTGACAGCCAAGACTATGAAACAGTTCATTGGAATGAATCATAAATCAATGGAACAACAACGCTTTATAAAAGATAGCAAGATGAATAAGATAGTAAATACGATCCTTGCTAAGATAGAATAGCAGTGCAATTCATTAACGTATACATCAAATCCGAATTCAATCCAGCAACAATCAAATAACTCTGTAATCGTAATGAATCTAAATGCAATTATCACACAATAGAAATAAAAGAATAGAAATACAAATAGCGGATCGCTCCACCAGGGTCGGGCCCTCAACCGCCGGTGAAAGCGTCGTTGGGCTACTGCAGAGCTTGAGAAATGGAACGAGAATGCCTCTTTGTATTAATCAAACATGAATAGCTTTTACATCAGTTGCTCTTTGATCACAAGAGTCAAGGAATTATAGTGTTACAAAGGGAATTCAATAATCATCCATTGTTTTTCATCCTCCCCAATACACAATACATGCTCTCCTTTTATAATCAGAAAGAGGACAAATTAAATAGAAAATATGATCTCCCATAACAATATTGGATTGTTCCCAACAACTTTATCAATCAGAAAATACATTTCCAACAATCTTTCAACAAGAGCAAGGCGAATTTGGCTTTGCAGCTAAGATTTGGAGGACGGCTGCAACAACAAATCTGAGAAAATCATGCTCAAAGAACCCTGCATTTCTCTCAATACAGGTCAAATTTGGGCAAACCGTTCTCTTCTAAAATTAATTGGGCCCGTTCTGGACAAAACCCATGTTCCGGATTTTCTAGATTCTTCTTCGTTTGCCCAGAATCTTAACCGCAAAACTGTCACTTCTTATTCCAGCGAATTTCTGAGTTGGAATATTTGATGATGATTTGGAGATCAAATCTTCAATCTGGAAAATATCTTGGAGGCTAAAATGGTGAGTGATATTACAAAATATATTAATAAACCATAATTGATAAAATCATGCATAATAATCATCAATTTATTAAAAATAAAGGAGAATAAATAATATTCATCCATAAGAGCATAAATCATTATAAAATGGATTTATATGATAAATTATAATAAATGACATGATAAAGAAGATTAAAAATGGATGAAATAAGTGTTAAAAAGTGGTCGTATTCACGGCCCAACATACCGCCAAATTGAATATATTGCATGTCCTCATGCAACCCAAAGACAAAACCCATGTGTTAACCAAGCAAAGAAAATTGTTCATCCCAACTCATGAAATGGATGGAACAAATGAATTTTTCCTCAAATAATGAAAATTCAATTTTAGCAATCTTGATAAAGGCATAAAAAATTTTACAGTTGACATTCAACTATATGTATATGAAGTTGCAGAAAAATGTGACATAAGTAACAGCAAACTTCATTAACCATTTTCTCAAAAATCAGATCATTTGGATGCACGGATCATAAGATATAAACAAAATGGTTGTAGGTGATAGTGCATAATTTTTGAAGTTTTATGAACTAATTTAGCGTGAAATTATCTGGATTTGTGTATTTTAATGATACCTCTTTGTTATCCAGAAAGCACAAGAATTCAGTTCATAGTTTTAAAGATATATGCAAATCAATTTCTGCACTATACAAAAATGAAATTGTATGCCTTAAATGAGAAAGAAAGTGGAAAAAATCCATCATGTGTAGCAATTCCCCCCCCCCCTCCACCCCAAACTGAAGAATTAGCATGTCCTCATGCGATGTTAGAAAACAAAGAGAGGTGGTTGCTACAATCTGTTGAAATCTATGCTTGGTGTAAAACAACATGGAATAAAGGAGGTGTTGAGAATGAATAAGAATATCCATGGATGATAAAGAATATTACTGACATGGTCACAAGAAAGAAATGAAGGAAATCAACACTCCCCCAAACTAAAAGATGAGACGCGTCTAAAAAAAATAAAAAATAAATGGGAAGTGGTAAAGATATGGAATGAATAATGATAAATAATGCTCAATGGATTTTCGTGAAATTCTTCTAAATTCATAATAAATCAGAAAATTATGCTATTTTACCTCTAGTGTTACCTCCGAAAAATGTGGAATGACATGTAGGGACTGGCCTTTGTTGAAGCTGATGTAGGCTGAGCGGATACTGAAAGTGATGCAAAAGGTGGAAGCCATGCAAGCACATCATGTCTGAAGAATTGTGCCCGTTCACGAGCCTTCACTGTTAATTGCAATAGTGTGGTCGTGCTGTGAATAGAATTTTCCCCCATACTCGTTGTTATCCTGTAAACAAATCACAATTCTGTATGCAATTTTCTTGGATCCACGGTTTCAATTTGGAATGGCAACAGATAAGATGCATGCAAAAAAGTTCAAGCAAAATTTTTTTTTGTAAAAACGCAGTATCAATATTGTGGCAAATCAGCAAAATAGAAGAGCAGCGTGTTGCACAACAATTGTACAGTGTGGAAAGGAATACATACTTATGATACAATCAATGAAATTATAGCATTTACTGAAATCCATGCATGTGATAAATCATAAAGAGATATGGAAGTGTTTTGTAATGATTCAAGGATATGGAGAAGGGATAGCTTAAGATAAACATAAGCACAAATGCGTTTATTACCCACTTAAACTAATGTGATCGATTTATGATGATTTTCATGCATAATAGGTTCAAAATCAAAGGTTAAAGATTCATACTTTCATCTGATATTTAAATAGAGATATAGGAAAAAGGGTTTAATATTACTATTGATGTGTATAAATGTGACTCCAATACTATCAGCAGAGCTCTGTTGCCCACAGGTGTCCATAACCTTGACAGAGTTGCTCTCTCACCCTTGGAACCATTGTCCTTTATTTATGTTGAGGAAGTGCTTGTTAATTGTCATAACAGAGGCCATTGTGTTGGCTTGGTGACCAAATAAATCACAATGCCATTCACTGGAAAGAAGTGAAAAGTGGGCAGGCCGGCTCATGATGAGACCTCCTGTTCCAAGGACTTCTTAATTTTTTCAATTGTCCATTGGACCATATCCCTGGTTTGGTGGCCATGATGGGAATGCCACTTCACTTGCTTCCTTATGAACATGGTAGGTCGGCTCTTGATGAGACCCCCTATCCTCCATCTGCCAAATTATAAAATTATTAATGAAATATGTAAATATTTTTCTTTTCATATAGCACTTTCCTATTTATTCATAAAGGATGGCTCAGCACTCCTTAAGAGTAGGGATGGTGGAAGAAGTCTGAACAGCTCAATAGAAAAGAATATGCCCTTGTTCCTACTCCATAAATAAAAATCAAAGAAAGTTATAAAATATGGGAAAGAACCAACATGATAAATATAATCGATCATATGAATTTAGTGGTAGTAAAACAACAAAATCATGTTATTGATTATGTCTCTTTTTCCTTTTTCTTATCATTACTAAACAACTTTCTTAAAAATAATGATTTCTTTTGATTTGTTGATTACAGTAAGCTCTAATTTGTATGATTGTGTATCCTTCCATAAATTGTATGTTTGTCTTTAAAAAAGTTATGAAAAATTCAAAAAAAAATCCTCAAAAAGTTATTCACGGACAAGAAAAATGCACTCAAAAAGTGTTGTTCCTTTAGAAAGGAACAACAAAAACATTCTGCGAAAATGCTGCTGTTCCTTTCAAAAGGATGTTCCTTTGGAAAGGAACAGCAAAAATGCTCACAACTACACTGTTGTTCCTTTCGAAAGGAACAACAAAAGTGTTGTTCCTTTGGAAAGGAACAACAAAAACATTCACAGCAAAACTGTTGTTCCTTTTGAAAGAAGGAACAACAAAAATTCACAAGTAAAGTAAGAATGGTTCAAGAAATAAAATTCTATACAAAAAAAACAAGCAAAGTAAAATAAAACAAACTTTATGTATAGGTTTCAAGAAAAAGTAATTTTTTTTTTTTAAACAGAATTGGTGCTACCGAAGAATTTCCTTCTGCGATTGAAACTTGCATGGTGGGGTACTTATTGTTCAACTACCATTGGAGCACAAATTTCAATTTGAAGAGATCAACACCTAAAACACAAAAGCATAAAAGAAATCAGAAAAGAAATGACACTTTATTAAGTTACAACAGCTATGATGTTATTTCCTAAATGAATATCAATCTATTAATGGGAAAAAAATGATCTCTTTAAAAAAAATTTGGTAGCAGTAACATGAATATTGAAATGGGAATCAATTCTTCATTTCTTCTTGTTATAAATTTGTTAGGTAATGAACTAGATGAAATTCCCTTGTTTTACTAAAATTTCTTTCAAGAATCACTTGTCCATAAATTGACCTTCTTTGTTCTCGTAAGACCTGCAAAAAAACGAGTCTCTACCTGCAATAAAACATTAAATCATGAAGAAAGAGAGGTGTACAGACTCCCTTAATCCAAGAATTATGCAAAAAACTAACAAGTAGTTACTCTGTAGAACAAATCCACGGACAAAGTAAAATTAATTTATTACCTGCGGAAGAGTAGTGGCCAATCATGCTAACCAGCAGTGTTTCAATCATAACTTCTTTGTTTTTCGTCCGATCCGAGTGATTCCAAAGACAAATGAGATATAATTCAAAGTTTTATCTCCAATAGAAACAGGTTTTAAAAATTCCATGTAATGGTATGTTAAATTTTCTGAGAACAACCTGCATAATAGAGTTATTTTCGATTTTCCAGCTTAGACCAACAGTTGATATTTCAAGCATAAATTATTCATTTGATGGCGGACTGAAGCGATTAAAATTGGAGATTAAAGTAGATTCATTTATTGATCTCCCATAGAAACAGGTTTTGAAGACAAGAAGAATTGATGGGTCAAATACGTTAAGGAACAGCCGAGAAAACAGAGTTTTAAGAGTGATTATTTATGATAGGCAGTCAGTATTTTGGTCATAAATTCATCATACGATATAGAAATTGAGTGATTAAAATTGTGTTGTAAACTAGATTCATAGAGGCATCTACCATAGAAATGGTTTTTAAAAATATAATCATTTAGGTCTCCGAAAACTGACTGTCCCAACTCTGTTGTTGAGCTGCCTACTAGACACCCTGTCAATGTTTTGGTTCTAACTTTTTCGTTTCAAATCCAAATAGAGTGATTAAAATTGGGTTAGAAATTAGACATCAAGGAATACTTAGGATAGAAACATGTTTTAAAAATATTCATTTTTGGTCCCCCAAAACATGACTGTCCCAACTTTGTTTTTAGGAATTTCATCAAGCCCGCAAGCCAAAAAAATATGATATTCAAGCAATTTTTCCATATTGATGATAAAAATGAATAAGTGTTTTTAGAATGGTTATTTTCAATATAATTCATCTACATATACAAATAAATTAAAATATTCATCATCAATGTTGATTTCACAGCGTGTTGCAATAAAGAAACAACTATTTTTACAAAAATAAATAAAAAAATGTGTTTGTTTTATTTCCTCTTTTATTTATTTTTCCACTATCCTACTCTGAATTGGAAAATGAATATGATTACGCATAAGAGTATTTCCAGTGGAGCCATTTCTGAAATAAGGCTTCAATTATGTACATACCCAAAAAATGTATGTTAATAAAAATTAGGTTATGAGAAGCCAACTTCCCTTGAAAAGATGGTGCCAAAAATTGTTGAAGTATGGAGTGATATTGCAAACAAATGATGGAGTGAAACCAATCTTCAATATATTCTTTACTTCCTTGATTTCCCATAGCCATCATATCATGAAGTTCTTGAGCTTTTAAAATGGTTTGTTGGTGCAAACTAATAGAAACCTCATTTTCTTTTATAACTTCTACAATTTTTGGATTTGATACATTTTGAGTCTCAGTGTAAGTTTTTTCCAATGGTACATGTGAGATAGAATGGGTGGGAAGGGTCGGTGAACTTTGCAGTTCAACATTGTAAGCATGTTGTACTGTTTTATTATGGTGAGGGTGTGGAATGAGTTGAGCAGGAAATTGTATAGGGAATGGAGCCTTTTGATGATGTAGTTGATTGGGTTGATTGGATGATTTTGATAGAAAAACAAGGTGTTGTGGAAGAGCTGGAATATGTGTTTGTGCTACAAGATGAGGAAGAGTAGTCATGAAATAATAAGGTGAACCATGCCAAGCTTGTAGACAAGATTGGTGGTGGTTATATTGAGATTGGCATGGCTGCCCTAACATGTGAGTATTCCATAACGAATTATGCAAGTAAGAGAATGGAGAGGAAGTGTTTTGAACAATACCTATAGGCCATGATTTCCATGGTTTTGACCTTGTTGCAGCTTCCTCATCTCTTTGATATGCTACTTCCAAATTAGATAAGGAAGAGTGAGTATCTATGGGATGCTCATTTTGGTAATGAGGGAAAAACACTTCATCAAATTCTTGATTTCTCTGAACCTGCAAAACATTCAATTGTGAATTTAGAGAGCTAATAAAATCAACTTTAAATTTTTCAAATAAAACATTGATTTCAGCTCTTATGTCTCTTGTTCTTGTAGTAAATTTAGAAAATAAAGAAGAAACTTCTCTAGAATTCTTACCAGCCTTAGAAATTCCTCTTGAATACCTTATGCACAATTCACAAACATCATCATATGATAACTGAAAAACATCACCTTTTCCTATCAGATTTAAGAGTTCTAAAAGTCATCTTTGATTCCTTTAAGAAAGAGTGTTTTCAAGATCTCTTTTTCCAAATGTTTATGCTTTGATTTTTGAAGGTTGTATCGAAATCGCTCTACATAGTCCTCCAAGATTTCATCTTCCTTTTGTGTCATACCGAAAATATCTTCATTGGATTTGCAATAGTCTTGGTACTTCTTCAAGAATATGTTCTTCATGTCCTCCCATGTTTTGATGCAGTTCCCACCTAGGCTCATGAACCATCAGAGAGCTGCTCCTTTTAGAGTAAGAGGAAACACTTTCAATCTTTGGTCGTTAGTACAATAATCATATCCTCTACAAAGTATTTCGAACTCAAATAAGAATGTATCTATATCTTCATTTGTCAAACCATGAAAATTTGGTAGAGACAATGGGGGAATTATGTGCATTTGTGTCACTCCTCCTAGATCTTTGATAGGGAATTCAAAAGTTGCAATGTGAGCCATTTCTTACCATAATAGAAGATGTTCTTCAGGTGTTTCTTTAAGGATCCTCCTTCCAATGTTCCTGTCAATTGGTTAGTGAAATGGGTGGTGCTTACATCACCACTCGAGTGGAACTACAAGAATTTTTTTTCAAAAATTCTACCTCTAAAATTCAAAAAAATGCAAGCATTCATTTATACCTTAAGCTTTCACTCAATTCTGCTGTGAAGCGGGCCAGGGAACAAGTGTGTTTCTTGATCGGTGCGCAGGTTCTTACCTTCTGTCTTTAATACCCAATTCTTTCCAAGTAGAAAAAAATAAATATGCATCACTCTTTCTAAATGGCATACACTCTCCCCGGCAATGTCGCCAAAATGTCGAGGTATAAAAGGTGTCTTTTTAACGCCTATTTATCTCACATTAATTATCAATCCGGGAGCGACTTTTTATTTCAAGAGTGTACTCAGTCTGAGGCAGCAATTTATCTAAGAGTAATGCCTTGTAATATGTAGTACAGTGTTTCAAATGCAGAAGTAAACGGATGCTTGACAAACAAATCTAACTACAACAACATAAACTCAAACGCTCTGAAATCTTAATTAAACCAATCTGCAAAACATCGATCAGGGATACAGTAGCAACAACTCCTTCCCTTAGAAATCGATGTAAGATAACCAATCTAGGAACTTGGAAGCAATAACCAGTGTCCTCTACAGTTGGTGATCTTAAAGCAATCGAAATGAAAGCAAACTCAATCTTTGTGCTAATGAAAATAACTAAAAGGAACAAAATCTGAAAAGAAACAACAATATGCACAACAATTCTAATTCTAATGCAATTAGGCAACTAATCTCAATACTCCAATCCTGTTGACAGCCAAGACTATGAAACAGTTCATTGGAATGAATCATAAATCAATGGAACAGCAACGCTTTATAAAAGATAGCAAGATGAATAAGATAGTAAATACGGTCCTTTCTAAGATAGAATAGCAGTGCAATTCATTAACGTATACATCAAATATGAATTCAATCCAACAACAATCAAATAACTCTGTAATCGTAATGAATCTAAATGCAATTATTACACAATAGAAATAAAAGAATAGAAATACAAACAGTGGATCGCTCCACCAGGGTCGGGCCCTCAACTACCGGTGAAAGCGCCGCTGGGCTACTGCAGAGCTTGGGAAATGGAACGAGAACGCCTCTTTGTATTAATCAAACATGAATAGCTTTTACATCAGTTTCTCTTTGATCACAAAAGTCAAGGAATTACAGTGTTACAAAGGGAATTCAATAATCATCCATTGTTTCTCATCCTCCCCAATACACAATACATGCTCTCCTTTTATAATCAGAAAGAGGAGAAATTAAATAGCAAATATGATCTCCCATAACAATATTGGATTGTTCCCAAAAACTTGATCAACCAGAAAATACATTTCCAACAATCTTTCAACAAGGCAAGGCAAATTTGGCTTTGCAGCTGAGATTTGGAGGACGGTCGCAACAACAAATATGAGAAAATCTTGCTCAAAGAACCCTATGTTTCTCTCAATACAGGTCGAATTTGGGCAAACCATTCTTTAATAAAGTTAATTGGGCCCGTTCTGGACAAAACCCATGTTCCTGATTTTCCAGATTCTTCTTCATTTGCCCAGAATCTTAACCGTAAAATTGTCACTTCTTATTCCAGCGAATTTCTGAGTTGGAATATTTGATGATGATTTGGAGATCAAATCTTCAATATGGCAAATATCTTGGAGGCTAAAATGGTGAGTGATATTACAAAATATATTAATAAACCATCATTGATAAAATCATGCATAATAATCATCAATTTATTAAAAATAAAGGAGAATAAATAATATTCATCCATAAGAGCATAAATCATTATAAAATGGATTTATATGATAAATTATAATAAATGACATGATAAAGAAGAGTAAAAATGGATGAAATAAGTGTTAAAAAGTGGTTGTATTCATAGCCCAACAATGTCCACTTCCTAGAAGACCCTGGTTCTCTCAGAGCAGGGTTAATACGCACGCAACAGAAGACTGCCTAGAGATCATCAAAAGATGGGAAGAAAGGGCCAGACAAAGAGGAACAAATCTAGTAAATGTCGAGCCAAGAATAATCAAGGCTCAAACCATGCAGAGCGTAGCTATAGTGACGCGGGGAGGCAAACGAACCCGGGAAGATGCACAAAGGATGGACCTGATAAAACTGGTAAGACTAGTATCTCTAAATCCAACATTCAGGCCAGAGAAACAGAAGAAATTCTTTCAAAAGGCAGAAAAAGCATTTGCCCAGCTTGGGGGAAGCAAAGGAATCGAAATTCCATCACCAAAGGAAGGGGATGAAAACCAAGCCAATATAGGTACTACAATTGAAGAATGGTTCCGTCTATTTCTAAAAATTGTTAACAATGCACCCATGCTGGAACAATTAAAACAGAACCTGGAAAGAATAGTACAGAAGATTACGGATCCAAGGGAATCATCTGGCACGACACATAAATATATACAAAGAGTGAAGAGAAATAATAGAAGGACAAGAAAAGAGTTCCGGGTGAATACTCAAGTCACGGGATTCCAAATCAAGGACACAATGCTTAATCTGGGGTCCGACGTAAATATCTTGCCCAGAAAAATGTGGGAAGCATTGGGGAAACCAAGACTAACATACTCACCAATTCAACTCTGTATGGCAAACCAGTACTGCATTGTGCCCATAGGCAGGCTGGAGGAGGTCAAAGTCGACGTTGTGGGAGTAAAGATGTACACGGACTTTGAGGTCATCGACATTATAGGAGAGAAATATCTCTATCCAGCATTATTGGGGATCAACTGGGATTTTGAAAACTATGCAGTAATAGATTTAAAGAAGGAACTGATGATCTTTGAGGATGAAGAGGTCAGAGTCACCAAGCTGCTCGACCCATATCAAGGTCCCCGATACACAGATTTTGTCGATAACAGAGAAGATGCTCTGCTTCTTGACCATATTTATCAAATCACTGCAAGAAGAAGGGAAGATTATATCAACCTGACGGCGAGAGGATCGGTGAGTTGGAGGAGCATTCAAAGCTCAGGCCTGGGCTCAGAGATAGCCTAGGAGGACTGGCAGCAAGGGGGATATGAGACCAGTGCAAGGAGATGTGCCACCATTAGAAGAACCAATTGGATCGGGACTGAGGTAAGAGGTTACCCAACTTTTTCCAATATGAACATTGTAGATACTTTCACTTTCAAAACAGAAGACAATATATCGGAGGATCAGAGGGTCCCGCTCATGGACATGGCCTTGCAATCCATGGCTGCAAGATGGTGGAAAAAGCACCGCAACTCACTGCCACAATGGGACATAATTTCAATAGCACTGAAAGCCAGGTTCAAGGGAGAAGAAGGACCCCAATCCACGCGAAAGTTCTAGGGGAATTCAAATCCCACAAAGCATTTGAAGAATTGTGAAGATCAATGGAAAATTGCAGGATACCTGCACGAGCTGTGGGTCCACAAATTTATACACTCCCTTGATAGGATTCCATAGGCATGGTACCTAACGGAGGAGAGGAAAATGGGAACTAGCACTTGGCAAGAAGTTACGAAGAAGTTTACACAGTGCTTCTTATTTTAAGGAAAGACAGATACAGTTACCCAAGCGGTACAGGCCATTAAAAAAGTATTGTTCTTCCGAGAGAATCATAAGGAGGACGATGTTAATCTAAAGGGACTTCGACATCTATACTTTGAAGAAACAGAGGGAGAACTAAATATTCAGGAAAACCCGACAACCGAGGGAATTCATTTGCTCCCACTCAAAGCTAAGAAAATGAATATTGGGACCGAAGGGAAGCCCAAATTAGCATCGATCAGGGACTACTGGGATGCTGAGACGACCAAGGAAATGTTCAGTCTACTACAGGAATACGAGGACTTGTTTCCGTCGTCCGTAGCCGACTTGAAAGGAATCAAAGGGGACCTGGGATAAATGCATATAATTCTAAATATTGATGCAACACCAATCAAACACAGACCCTATCAATTGAATCCAAGGGTAAAGGAAAAGGTTAAAGTGGAAATCGACAAGATGTTGAAGGCAGGGTTGATATTCCCAATGGAGGACGTAGAATGGGTAAGTCCCATAGTTATACAGAGCAAAAAGGATAAGGCAGAAATCTGAGTCTGTGTCGATTATATGAGTTTGAACAATGCCTGTATACATGACCCATGTTGAGTCCCAAGATTGTTCTTTCTTTCATCTTACTTTACCCCATTTTCCTTTGTCCATTGTTATCCCAGGCCCAATTGATCAATGAAATTAGTTAAAATTACTTTTAGAATGAATAACATGGCTAACTTGCTAAGTTTTGTGATTTTGTCATTGTAATGCATTTTGAACTGAAACTAGCTACAAAATGCAAACATTCCGTAGCTAACCACCAATTCTGCAGCTGTCTTCACGTTCAAGCATGTTCCAGGTGTCCTCTTAGGAAAATCCACACATGGGTATATTCCACATCATGTCCTCATCGTTCGTTCCTCACCATGAAGAATGAACCGAATTCTGGACGTGGTTTTGGTACGTGGGAACTCATTCAAGGAGGCAGACTTCTAATAGGAATAGGACAGTCCAGATGTACTTTGTCCCTTTACACTACCATCTTTAGAGTCCTAGTATGGTTTTGATAAGAAAAGACAATGATCCCCGTATTGTTGCAAGTTCTGTTATGTAGATTTGTTATAAAAGCACACGGGAAACCGAGAGACAGGCTCTAGATTTTGCTTAGATTTCACGGATTGACTGCTATATTTATGAAGACCGAGAATACTCTGTTTCAAGTTATTTTCCTTTAATGAAGAAGACAACATTGCTTTGAACGCGTTGAGTTGATTTTGAGTTAGATTCCGTCTGGTGGTAGAGGGCCCCTGCCTCTTGCACGACTTTACTTTCGTAATTTAGATAAGTATCTTAGTCGTTTTCACGTTTTTGAAGTTTGAGTTCATAGTTAATTTCATTAGCCACTATAGCTATACTTGTTCTAAGAAACTCTTCCAAAAGATCATGATAATGAATGGTAAATGACTGTAGTGTTGTAGGATTTATTTGTAATTTCTTTTGTTCATTATCACAGTTGAACTTATTCTAGTAAACTCTTCCAAAAAATCCTTATGATGTCTAAGGCATGACTGTGATACTGAATGTTTCAGTTTTTTGTTTACACTAAGTAGCATAGCTGATCTTACTCTTAAAACGCTCTTCCAAAATATCATAACGATGCGTAGGAAATAGCTGTGATGTCTTAGTTTTTAAATTGCTTTCAGTCTTTATGTTTGCATTTGCACTGAATTGTACAGCCAGGATTGTTCTAACAAGCTCTTACAAAATACCATTCATGATGGACAAAATAGGCTGTAGAATCCCATAGATTAATTGCATGATAACTTAGTTAGGGTACTCCGGAGTCAAATTGCATTCAATTCATGCTCTGTTATTTCGTTTTAAGTTTGATAATGGCTTGTTAGTTCAGCATTGTTTATTGTAGACTAGTGACATCTTAGTTCAGTTCTAGCTTAGCTCATTGTATTTACATTCCACATTTAGTTGTCATCCATTGCATATTAGATTAAATTAGTTTTTAAACTCAAACACCACGGCCTTCATTATTTACAAAACCTCTTTTGTTCCACATCTATAATTGACTCATAACCATCTGGACAGAAGACAGTATCATCCCAAGGCCTGAAGTACTTTTGCAACCTCTTTATCATTTCATAAACAAAGCCTTTCCTCAAAAGACTACTTTAAAAAGAAATCTATAACTTTTGAGTAAGGTTTAGTGATGTTAAACTAAGTTGCAGAATAGAATTAGGAGCTAGTCTTAAAGTAGAGATTTTATGATGTTACCAATATTCTTCTCCAAATATGCTTCAACAAATCTTTAATCATGGATAAGATGTTGTATCATTATAAGCTGATTGTTTAATTGTTTAGTTAGGAGAATTTTTATACTTAGTTGCCAATTTCTCAAGCTCTTCCAAAATACCTTTAATGAAAGAATTGGACAAGTTAAGTTTATGTTTTGATTCATTTTCTTGAAGTCATTATCAAGCTTTGTATTCTACTTAGTCATAGTTTAGGTTTGATTTTGTTTCAGTATTTACATTTGCATTTGTCATTTGTCATCAACAAATTAGGCTTCACTCTGTTTTTAACCATCAGCTTCTTTCCACTAGCATCTAGTTCTTTTCCTTGTGAACATAAAACCATCAGAAGACCAAAAACATCATAAAACACTAAACACAACGCATTAAGAAACAAACACTTAGGCACATACAGTGCACTTCACTTCAGCAGTTTACCAACCCTGGTTGACAATTAAATGAACTCAATTTAGGAGACTAGGTTGAGCACAAACATTTTGGCGCCGTTGCCGGGGAAGTGAAAACTAGGTAACCTTTGTTTCTTAACTCCCAAAAACAATTATATGCGTAGAGAGAGAGACTCAAGGGGTAGATTCATAAGTAGCAGAAGTAGAATTTTGATTCCTAGAACACCACTTGTTTCACCTAGACCAAGAGCTAGTACACCTTCAACTCAGACCCACATTCCATCCTTTACTGATCCTGGACTTCTAGAAGACCTAAGATCAGATATTCCATTAGAGAAACCTTCCACTTCATCCACTGAACCTGCCTTAGAAGAAGATCTAAAGACTCTTGTTAGGGACACAAACTTTTCCACTTCCACAGGAGAATCAACTATGGCAGAAGAAGGGGGAGGAAGAGTCTTTAATGGAGAACACACATTATTTGGAGGTAGAGGTAGAGGTAGAGGAGAAGGAGGTAGAGGTGCAGATGGAGGAAGAGGTAGAAGAGAAATAGGAAGCTCTTTTGGGTTTCCTATAATAGATGAAGAAACTAATACAACCATGAAAAACATTTCACCCTCTGTCCTTCCAAACTTCTATGGACTTAAAACTGAAGATCCTGAAACCTTCCTATTTGAATTTCAAATCCTGTGTAGAACTTATGACTACTTACAAGACGCTCAAAAACTTAAACTATTTCCTTCAACATTGAAAGGAGCAGCATTGAAGTGGTTTATGAGTTTGATCAACAGTTCTATTAGGACATGGGAAGACATGAAACAAGTATTTCTAGAGAGGTATTTGGATTATTGTATGTCGGTCAATCATAAGGAAGAAGTGTTTAAGATGTTACAAAAAGAAGATGAAAAATTGGAAGATTTGTTGGAGAGATTTCATTACAACATCAAAAGAGAAAAAATGGAAAACCTAGATCAAGACACCTTAAAAGCTCTTTTGTTGAAAACAATTAGGGATGAATGGTTGGATATACTTAACATGATGGGAAAAGGGGATATATCACAGCTCACATTACCTGAAATATCTGAGTTATGTATCAACCTTTCAAGAGGGAAATCTAAAACTGTAAAAGGTCCAAGAGATCCTGCTCTTGCAAGGGCAAGTAAGTCTGCTTCTGGGACAGTAAGTAGGTCAGAAATAGGAAATATGCTTGATGATTTCAAATCTGACATCTTAGGGAGTCTTATTGAACAAATAGACACCCTTAAGATACAAAACAAACAAAAAGCTGAATCTGATGCGTTAGCAATCTTTTGTCCCAAATGTAGAAAGAAACATGCCTTGAGAGAGTGTCCTTTGGATGTAAAAGTTGTAGAGACCTGTGTCATTTGTTCTGAAAAACATGAGACCAAGAATTTTCCTTCTCTTCCTGGTCTCAAAGTTGTCTTTCAAGAGGAAACTCCTACAGATTCCACATAATCTTTCAATTTTATCTCTAGAAGGCCTTGGCAGGGACCTCAAACACAAGGATTCCATGATCAAATGTATAATCAACCTCCACCTTAGAATTCTTGGCAGCAATCTTGGCCTCAATTTCAAAATCAATCTCAAGCTTGGGCACAAGGAGCACAAAATCCCTATGGAAGATACTCTCAGTACTATCAGTATCCACCATCCTATCCACCATACCCACATTTTTATCCTCAAAATCCTCAACAAAATTTTCAACAAAATCATCAACAACATCATCAGAACCTACCACATCAAAATCAACCACTTCCATTACCATTCCCTCAAAAATCAAATCAGTTGCCTGCTCAACCCATACCAAACCCCAATAATAAAAATCCTCAGAACACATACATGATAGAAGGCCAACAATTTCCAACTTATTTAATTACTCCTTTAGACCTTAGTAATGTTCAACTTAGGTTTGGAAGAATACTTGAAAAGAGGAAACCTTCTGTGATCATACAAGAACAAGATAATTCTGAGGAAGACTCTCTACGGGTGAATAAAAGTCTTGAGGAAGACACATCTTTTCAAGACCCAAACACTGAAAAATTAAAGCAAAAAGATCCAATAATTTCAACTCATGTATTGGAGAAACCATCCACATCTACTTCTATACCTCCCTTTCCAGAAAGATTACAAATTCATAAAGGTGTAGAAAAACAAATTATGGTGCCTAATTATGATTTCCTAAATGAGCTGAGAAATGTTTGCATTAAAATTCCATTATTACAAGCCATCAAGGAAATTCCAATTTTAGCCAAAACAATAAAGGAGTTGAGCATGAAGAAAATAAGAAAAAGAATAAGAGAGACAAAGAAAATTCAACTGGCAGGAAAAATAGCAGACATTATGATGGGTAAGATTGCTATTCCAAAGTATCTAGACCCAGGAAATCCAGTTGTTAAAATTCACATCAATGGAATTGAAATCCAAAACACACTCATTGATTTAGGAGCAGCAATCAATATCATGAGTAGACAAATCATGGATAAGCTGAAACTTCCTAATCTTCTCTTTACACCCACATTATTACAATTAGCAGACAGATCTGTGATCAAACCTGATGGGGTAATAGAAGACATTCCAGTGTCCCTAGATTCTTGGGAGTACCCTATGGATTTCATGATCCTAACTCCTAAGAATAATCTAGAAGGACATCCTGTTATATTAGGAAGACCTTGGTTGGCTACAGCTGATGTTTTTATTAGTTGTAGATCCGGTGATATGTACATCTCTGATGGTAAGAAATTCACTTTGTATCCTCCAGCTAGGACAATTACAGATTTAGATGATACTCAATGGATAGAGGATGAAGAAGATTTACAACCTCTCTTCACAATTTCAGAAATTAGTGAAGATAATCAAATTCTGAATACTCTAGAAAACTTTGAATCCTCTTCAGAATACAAACATGAATCACTTCAAGACGGATCCAACATTGAGTTTTTGTCATCAAGGTAGATGTCTCTTCATTCTATGGATAAATTTGGCAGCTCTACAAGTGAGATATTTCCGGGCAAAACTTTGAACATAAACAAGAACCTAGAAAAATCTCAACAAGAAGAGTTAGTCAAAGTATTACAGAGACATTCTTCTGCATATGCATGGGAATACACTGACATGAAAGGGATAAGCCCCAAGACTTGCACTCATCACATCTATATAGAAGAAAATTGCAAACCAATCAGACAACCTCAAAGACGGATGAATCCAAATCTTAGGGAGATTGTTAAAGAAGAATTGCAAAAATTGTTAAATGTCAACTTCATCTATCCCATTTCAGATAGTCAGTGGGTTTCTCCTTTGGTAATTGTGCCAAAGAAAAATGGTAAATGGAGGGTATGTGTTGACTACCGGGAACTAAACAAAGCTACTCTTAAAGACCATTTTCCCCTACCTTTTATAGATCAAGTGTTAGATACATTAGCTGGCAAAAAGTACTTCTCATTCCTAGATGGGTTTAGTGGTTACAACCAAATCCAAGTAGCACTTGAATATCAAGACAAAACCACATTTACTTGTCCTTGGGGTACCCTGTTACCAAGTATTTCCATTCGGATTATACAATGCACAACATTCAAGGCGATATTAGGAGCCACCGGATCTAATACATGATTGTGTAGAAGTATATGGATGATTTCAGTTTATGGAAATACATTTGAAGAAGCTGTAAACTTGGAAGAAGTTTTAAGGAGATGTCGACAAATCTTTCACTTGGTCATGAGAAATGTTTCATGATGTTCTCGAGTATTGTTTTGGGGCATCACATTTTCGAGGATGGGATTAGAGTTGATGGTCAAAAGTTGAGAGTCATCTCTAACTTATCTGTTCAAGTTGTCAAAAAGATGTTGGGAGTTTTCTAGGATTTACGGGATATTGTTGGAGTTTTATGAAAACTTCACCCGAGATAGCATCTCCCTCTTCAAATTAATTACCAAAGAATTGTGAATTCAAATGGAATTATTATTGCCCGGTTAATAGCAAACCACGAAAACAAAAATTTGCAGAAGCACCTATTTTAAGGGACCTAGCGGAAGTTACCTTTTTGTATCTCAACGGATACTTCGATACATCTCCAGGAAGCCGGTATTGGGACAAAAGAAGACTTGATTCCTTATGCCATCTACTATACCGATAAAAATTTGACTCTATGAGGTTAAACTGTCACATGGCCCCGAAAAAGAGTTTTTAGGCTGTTATTCATGCCATAAACAAATTCGAGCCACTATATAACATGATATGAAACTTTTGTTCTACTTAGAATCGTGCAATTAGATACTTAATGAAAAAATGGAAAATTCTGTTAAGTGAAGTCATAAGATGGTTATTGCTTTTACGAGAATTCAACATTACCATTCTAGATAGGCACAGAGAAAACAAAACACGGTAGCTGATTTCCTATCTAGACTCCAAAACATCAAAGATGACACTCAGGTTGAAGATCAATTTCTTGATGAATATCTTTTTGCAATTTCTACTCAAACTCCTTGGTTTACACGACATTGCTAATTATTTGAATTTCGAGAAAATTTCCTTCAATAATGGTCTGAGAGATAAAAGAAAAATCATTTATGATGAGTAGAAAAATATTCATGGGTTGCTAATGAGTTGTACAAGACGGTCGATTTGATCATTAGGAGATGTGTTCGGGGGAAAGGATAGAGATGCACGAGATTCTCAAAGCATGTCATGATAGACCTTGTGGCGGACTTTCTTGATAAGAGGACGACATAAGATCCTTCATTTTAGAGATAATGGCCATCCTTGTTTAAAGATGCTAAAGTATGTCAAAAGGGTGTAGCCAGTTTCAAAGGGTAAGGAAACCTTCTCTGTGGGTGGATATACATACAACCTCGGTACATATTGAACATTTTGAAAAATGGGCTTTGGGGTTCATGTGGCCTATTAGTCCTCCATCAAGACAAAAAAAGGAGAATATATATTAGTTTGCACGATTATGTTACCAAATAGGTAGAGCCAAGCCATTACTTTTTGCTAATGAAGCATACGTAGTTACTTTTCTTTTTTGAGGATATTTTTACCTCATTTTGGTGTCCCGAAGTTCATTACGGATCAAGGAGCTCGATTAACATCAAGGCTAGTGGAACAAATGATGGTACAAGTGAGCATAGAAAATCTACTCCTTGTCATCCACAAGCAAGTGGTCAAGTGGAATCTACTAATAAGGTCATTGAAGGAATCTAACAAAGTGATTTCATTTACATAGAAGAGATTGGGTAGATAGGCTTCACAGAAGCCTTGTCCAAGCCTATCGTGTGGAGAAACTGTGAGGCCACACTCCTTATGAACTTTTTGGAAAGCAAGTTTTGTTTCCCATAGAGTTCCGGATTCAAACTTTAAAAATGGCCGGTTCAGCTAGGACTTGATTTAACGGAGGCACAAAAGCATAGATTAGACGATTAATGGTTGGATGAGATCGGACAAGATGCATCGGAAAACAAGTCTAGTCCAACGACGAAGGACTAGATGGCATGATAAGTACATCAAAGAGAAGAAATTCAAAGAAGGTGGCCGGGCTCTCTTGTTTGATTCAAAATTCAAGGATTTTCAAGGTAAATTTCAAACACATTGGCTAGGGCCATATGAAATTGTTGAAATTTTTGACAATGGAGCGATAAGAAATCGGGACAATAGATGAATAAAGAGGTCACTTTTTCTTGTGAATGGTCATAGATTGAAGCTGTATCACAAACCACTCTCAAGAGAAGAATTTGTCGAAGTTCCGAGAAAACGGTGATGTGAAGTTAATGAAAAGAATCTTTCTTCTTCATCAACTTGATTGAATTTTCTAAAGCATTTCTTTAAAAAAAAAAAAAAAAAAAAAAAGTATAAACATGAAAACCAATCATTGATTGGCATGTTTATACGAAATAGGGTGGTAAAATAAAATAAAAATAAACCATGTGCTTCGTTCAGTCATTGGGTGTTTAACCGTTTTCACATTTATCATTGAAACGCTTTCCCGCACGCGCGTTTTTCATTCGCCGCTTCAATCTAATCCATGGGATGAGGACGTTATGTTGCGAAATGATGTTGAATGATCAAGAATTGATGCGGAAAATCTCAATTGAGAAAAGGGTGGGAAATACAGATGTGGAGGCAAGACAACGAGAAAGAGTACACGATGTACCCGATTCGATGAAGTTGCTGATAGGAGGAGAGCGAGAGGAGAAGTTTTCCGTTTGTAGAAGACAAGAGGGCATGGATGATTGGGTGGCGATGCGGACGAACGAAGCAAAGTCGTAGTGACGATAAAAATTGAACGGTAAGAGCAGGAGCAAAGCCGTCTTGGCTCGGCGGATAGAAAGAAATCAGCGGCTGAAGATTTGTTGGACCGAGAAATTGAACTAATGGAAGAATCATGATGAAAGTATCTCGAGAGGAATATATCGAGCGGGGAAAGAGAAGAGAAACGACGACAAAATGAAGACGGAGGAGACAGTTGTGAAGGTGCAGCAAGTGGAGCAAGACAACCGCAAGATATGGAGACTTGGAGAGAAGCGACTGTCTGACAGCCAAAAATTGATAATAAGTTGTAGAACAAGGTGTGGGATCCGGTAGGAAAAGACTTAAATGCATGATCTAGAGATCATGGTCATTTTCTACTTTTAGGAGTCGATAAGAGCCTTTGAAAACAAAGGAAGAAAAATACCTTTGTATTTTTAGTAAACACAGGGTCTCATGTTTTTAATTTCATGTAAATATTAATATTATTTTTGAGTGATTAATTATATTTAATTAATTATTTGTGTTTAATAAATGTTTCCAAACAAGTAGGAAAACATTAAGAAATTAGATGAGAGGAATATCAGAAGATAATTAGGAAACCTAAGATAGATTTGGTTGCAAAGGTTTGGGGATAAGGAATCTAGACTTTTCGGGGTGTTGAGAGATTTGAGGATTTGGTGAGATATTAAAGGGATTGAAATCAAATTAGATCATTTTAAATTTGTATAAATTGATGAGCCTCAAAGGCAAATAGAGCGAGGTAGAATAGAATAGAGAGAGGCGAGGCTTGAACGACCAAAGTTTGTAAGCCTCGACATTTGGAAGAGGGCAAATGATTGAAAATCGGGCCGGGGAAAATATTCTTCTTTATAGTAAGTTCATTGTTATGAAAATGTTGGTTTTGAATTAAGTGCCTAATTTGATCGAATTCGTATGTGGTTCAATTTCTATGATTAAGAGTTGAAATGGTGAATTTGTTGGTATTCAACATTGTATGAATTGATAACCATGTTGTGCGAGCAAACCGAAGTCGGTATGATCTACGTGGGTTTAGGATCGATGGTAGTTTAATGGAATTAAGATTTATATTCTACGCATAACGAAATGAATTCGAAAGGGATTGTTTCATTAAGATTATATTGGGCGTTAGTTTAGCGAAAATCAACGTTAAGTCCTATTTGGTGGAGGATCGTTGCTATTTAAATACGAAATGTTGTAATGGGGAATACGACTTAACTCTTGTTATAGTAACTTTAATTCTTGGGTTGAATGGTAAATATTAGCACATAAAGCGTGTGAGCACGGTCAAGGCGAATAAGGAGAAAGCGAATTGAATTGCGTGAACGAGTTTAAGAGGTATGGTGTTGGTAAAGGGGTTGAGGGTGTGAAAACGCACACATTTGCGGATATATAATAAATGTGAAGTGTTGGTAAGTCACGGTGGATGTTCTTGGGTTTAAAATAAAATATGTGTTATGTAAATTAGCACGATTATGGAGGAGATTCATACGAGAACTATATGTTGAATCGATTTACGAGTTTAGCAGTTGAATTGTTGCGTGGTGAGTTGTTTTAATGATTGTATTGTGAGAAAGATGAGAAATCGGTTTTAATGTTAACTTGGGTGTTATGTACGAATGTGTTATTGAGCGCTTATGTGAAGGCGCAAGTACGATCTGAAAATACATTTAAAGAACAAGGAGTCCCCATTTGAAGCTGCCAGAAAAGAGTAAGTCGTATGGAGAAAAGCTTGGACTTGTATACGAATCGATCCTTGTAGGAATTGGTGAGTAAGCTCTTGCCAATGGATTATAGCCTTAACGTAGCTGTGGAATATCATGGATGTATGGTCAAATGAATAATATTTGTAGCACAGCAAAGTGACAAAACTGAAAACGATGACCAATACCGAAGGCGTAGCGTTAGTGCGAATGCTGTGATGGAATGGTAGTAAGAGTGAAAAATACAAAGTGAAGAATGTAATGGAAGGGCTTTGCAAGTTGGATGTTGTGGGTCACAACGTTCATCAAAGGTATGAGCATGTTCGCTAGTACATTTTAATATTTAATTATTTAAAGTTTAGTGTTTTGAGTAATGAATGAGACGATAAATGGCTGTGCGGTACTATGAACACATTGTGTGAATTAAACAAGCATACTTTGAAATTTAGTGCCTTGGGAAATCAATGTTGACTGGGGTGAGTTTAAAAAATAGATTTGAGTTTAAAAAACTGAAAATACATGAAATTGCAGAAATTAGGATTGTAATAAAGTACTTGTATTTCAATAGCAAAGAAGCAATTGAAGCTTGGTTCAATCACATGAAAAGTTGATTATTGAGTGTATGAGTTTAGGCCTGTAGTTGAAAAGGTTTCCATTCTGTGAAGGTGTTATTAACAGTGTTGGGTTTATGGTTTGAACCATGTGTTAAGTGCTTCCGCATGTAAAAGTGTTCATACCGGGATTGAAGTTTTGAACATTTTGATGCATTTTTATATGCACGAGATTACAGAAAATTCCAGGTTTTGCGGGGTTGACACATCATTTCATCTCAGTACAGATAACTCAATATGAAAGTTTAATTTTAATTAATTTAAATTCATGCATGTGATAGTGATGGCAGATTTTGGCATTCAACGAAGATGCAGTAGGAGAGGTAGGTACGTTCATGAAGAAATCAGAAGCAAGATCAGCAGGATCTGAAGGTGAGTTGCAGATGATATTTATCTACGGTTTTAAAGTTTATACTTGAATAATTTGGTTACCGAAGCATATTAAAGAGAAAATCTCGATCGGACGGATGGGGGCCGGAATGCGGTGATGAAGAGTCCAACAAAGGATTCTAGAGAGTGTGGCAGAACTTTGAAGATTCAACGGAGATGTTGAATATGAAGTTGCGGAATGAGAAGAAGCTTGAAGGAAGCGATGGAGAAATACTCAAAGGTTCCAGCGAGAGGACGGGTGATGCAGACTGAGATCCGGAGGAAGGGATTAGTGAAGGTAAGTGGGAGAAGCGGGGGGAGTTTCTGCCACCAAAGGCTGGTGCAACTCATGGGTGAGAAACTCATGGAGAATGAGATGAATGCGAAAGTCCATAAAAGAGAGGTAGAGAGGTTAGAGAGAGAGCCACGACGAATGAGGAGAAAGATGCTACCGGGAAAATGGCATCTTGAAGCGATGGATTGATGAAGAGTATGAAAGAAAGCTTAGATCGCGAGTTCATCTCGGGTTATTGATGGGTTATTCGGGGGAGTGTGAAAGACCGGACATGGTTGGACCATGAGAAGAAAGACAGTGAAGTGGCGAGAGATACAACGAGAGAAAAGAGATCAACGGGAATAAACATACGGTTAGCGGAAAGAGCTAAGGAAGCTCGAGAAGATGATGAGTTGCGGGCGGTCCGGATCGGTTTCGGATAATGTGAACTTTCTTATTTTTGTGGTGACAATTGTGATGTGATTACGAGTTTAATGAGGAGGATGCAATCTTGTGGAGAGACAAAGAAATATAGAAAATTACTCGAAGAAGGAAGCGATGATGTGTTTGAAGAAATTTGTTGTAGTACAGAAAGTTCTTGTGAATATTTGAAGAAGAGAATGAATTAAGCACGAGATAGAGGAAGTAATAGTTTACTCTTTATTGAACATTTTGATATACGACTGAGGATTTGTGTATGGAGATACGGGGAGCGCAAGTGATGATGATATGCTTCAGCAATGCCGAAGAGTACATTATTTGGGAATATTTGTTGAAGAATTCGGAGTATGACAAGGAGATTGCGACGAGCGAAGGTTCGGTCATTGAACAAGAGCGGAAAGACATCATGGAGACGGATGATGTACGAAAGTACTGATTGTGGGTCTTGAGAGTTCTTGATGCAATGAAAATTTTGGATCAACATGCGGTGTGCGCAAAGGTCGGACAGCATCTTGAAATGCGGCGAAAAGAGGATGAAAAGGCAACGAGGCCTTATGATTTTTGTTCTAACAGAGTGTTTTGTGAATGCGAGTGTTATTGCGGGTGTTGAAGAACCATTTGACTCGGTTGAAAATCCAAATGAAGGAAAAGACGAGAATTATGTGGAAACATCTAATCCATGGGATGAGAGCGTTCTCTTGCTGCCAGAAATGATCTGAATGATCGGAATTAGGTGCGGAAAGAATCTCAATTGCGGAATTTGGAAATGAAGATGTAGAGAGACGAAGACAATGAAAAGTACACAATGTCTGGAGTCCGATGCAAGTTGCTGATAGGAGGAGGCAGAAAGTTTTTCCGTTGTAGAAGACAAAGAGGGGCAAGGATGATTGGTGGCGGTACGAGACGGAGAGACGAAGCAAAAAAAGTCAGCAAGTGACGGTAAAAATTGAATGAATAAGAAGCAGAGTAAAGTTGTCTTAGCTCAGCAGAGACTGACGAAATCAGCTGACACGAAGATTTGTTGGACCGAGAAATTGAACAATAGAAGAATCATGATGAAGAAGTATCTAGGAGGAAGATATCGGTAGGAAAGAGGAAGAGAAGCGACATCAGCAAAATAGAGAGCAGAGGCAGTTGACGAAGGTGCGGCAAGACCAGCATAAAGATATGGAGACTGGAGAGAAGCTGACATACGACATTAGAAATTGATAATAAGTTGCGAACAAGGTGTGGGATCCCGGTCGGACAAAGACTTAAATGCATGATGCGGATATCATGGTCATTTTCTGCTTGTAGAGGTACGATGCGAGGGCATTAGCTTGAGAAAAATACTGTGTATTTTTATTATTCTAGGGATCCTGTATGTTTTAATTTCATGTAAATATTAATATTATTTTTGAGTGATTAATTATTTTTGGTGTTCTTTGTGAGAATTTGTAAATGTTTTAATATTTAGAAAACATTAGAGAAATTAGATGAGAGATATCTAAGAGATAATTAGGAAGCCTAAGATAGGTGATTGGGAGTTTTGGGGATAAAGTCTAGACTTTGGGGGTGTTGAGAGATTTGGGGATTTGTTGAGATATTAAAGGGATTGAACTCAAATTGATCATTTTAAATTTGTATAAATTATTATTGAGCCTCGAACGATAGACGGTAGAATAGAATAGAGAGAGAGGTGGGGCGGGCAGCCAGTTGCAAGCCTCGGCATTTGGAAGAGGGCCAATGATTGAAAATCGAGGCCCGGGGGAAAATGTTCTTTGTGCGTCGAATTATTATTTCTGAAAATGTTGGTTTTGGTTTATTAACACCTAATTTATTAATTCATATATGGTTCATTCTATGATTAGGTGGAAATGGTGAATTTGTTGGTATTCAATTTGTATGAATCGATAACCATGTTGTACTAAAAAACCAAACCGGAAATTCGATATGATCACATCGGTTTAGGATGCGATGGTAGTTTAATGGAATTAAGTTTTATGTTCTCCATACCACTAAAATGAATTATGAGAAAAGGGATCGATTTCTAATGCAGATTATATTGGGCGTTAGTTTAAACGAGAAAATCCAACGTTGTGATCTATAGGCAGAGGATCGATTGCCTAATAAATACGAGAAATCGCGTAATGGGGAATACGGAAACAACTCTTGTTACATTCTAGAGCGTTAATTACGCAGGTTGAATGGTAAGTTACGCCGTGAACGTGGTCAAGGCCCGAATAAGGAGAAAGCGGAATTGAATTGCATAGACGAGTTTAAAAAGTGGTGTTGATGGGGTTGAAGTGTGAGCAACGCACACATTTTGCGGACAAACGATAAAGTGCGTGAGGTCACAGGTGGATGTTCTTGGGTTTAAAATAAATCTGTGTTATGTGAAATTACCACCGATGTGGAAAGTTCTATACGAAACTATATGTTGAATACGATTGCGGTTTAACCCGGTTGAATAATTGCGTGGTAAGTTCACATGTCAGTTGCCTTTGTGAGAAAGATGAAATCAGTTTTAATGTTAACTTGGGTGTTGTATGCGAATGTGTTATTGAGCATTGTGTGAAGGGCACAAGTGATCAAATACGATGAATAACAAAAAAGAATTCACATTTGAAAACGAGAAAAAAGAGTAATGTGTAGCTTGGAACTGTATACGAATCGATCCTTGGCTTGAATTGGTGAGTAAACTCTTAATGGATTTATATTTAACGTAGCTGTGGGAATATCATGGATGTGTGGTCAGAGAATGAATAATAGCCGTAGCACTGTAGTGACAAAGCGAAAGCATTGTTAAAAACGAAGGTGTAGCATTGATGCCGATAAAGACATGAATGGTAAGTAGGCAGAAAAATACAGGCCGAGGCGTGGCAGTGCAGGTTAGTGTTTCGGGTCCCAACGTTCATCGAGTGAGGAAAACATAACTGATAGTACATTTAATATTTAATTGTTAAGAGTTTCGATATTTGAGTAATGAATGAAGTGATAAATAAAGGCCAGTGCGGCGGTACTATTGAACACATTACCTTGAATTGAACAAGAATACTTTGACATTTAATTTTGAGATGTTGTTGGGAGTGGGATTTAACAATAGATTTGAAATTTAAAAAGTGAAAGCACGTAATTTAAGTAGGTTGTAATAAAATTTGAGTTCCGTGGCAGAAACGAATTGAAGCTTAGGTTAATCCCACAAAAAGTTGATTATTGAGTGTATGGTTTGAAGCTAGGACTGAAAGGGTTTCTGTTCACAGAGGAACCATTGTGTAAAGATTGTTTGGTTTTATGGTTTCGAACCATGTGTCAAGTGCTTCCACATGGAAAAGTGTTGTGAAATTGCCGAGTTGGAAGTTTTGGAGCTTATTTCAGGTGCATTTTTATATGCAGGGATTTGGAAAGATGCAGGTTTCTGCAGGGAGTTATTTATCATTTTAGTATGAGAGCTAGAGCCAGCTCTGTGTGAAGGGTTTAATTTTTAAAATTGTAGTTAGATAATATGTCAAACAGACGAGATAACAGTTTTGAACTAATGAAATTCAAGCCCCAGAAATAGGTGCAGTTGAAGAAGTGAAGAAAAGATCAACGAGGATCCGAAGGTGAGTTTGCGGATGATATTTATCTCCCTGGTTTAAAGGTTATGCTTGGATAATTTGGTTGGGCACATGTCAACAAGAAAATCTCGGCAGAAGAAAACGAGATCACGGTACGAATACGGTGATGAAGAAGGTCACTGCAAGGATTCTAGAAAATTGTGGCAGAACTGAAGTTGAGAGGTTGAATAGGTTTCGAGATGAGAGAAGCTTTGAAGGAGTAGTGGAGAAATGCTCGAAGGGTTCCGGCCCAGAGAGCCATTGATTGCAAAGACCGGAGATTGGAGGAAAGGGATTGGTGGGTAAGTGGCGGCGGGGAGAGTTTCTTGTTGTTGAGCGGTGTTGCCAACTGGTGGTGAAAACTCATGGCGAATGAGATAGCTACGAAAGTCATAAAAAGAGAGAGTGAGAGGTTTAGAGAGAGGCACGAGGAGAATGAGGGAGAAAGATGCCAAGGAAAAATATGCGGCGATCAGGTAGGTAAAGTATGAAAGAGAAAAGGCTTGAGATCGCGGTTCATCTCGAGTTGTTGATGGAGTTGTGGGGAAGGTGTGAAAGACAGGAGACATGGTTGGACCATGAGAAAGACGGTCGGCGGCGAGCTACAGGCAAAGATCGACGGATAAACGCCCGGTTAGCGAGAAAAGGCGGGAAGCTCGGCCAGGATGATGAGTTGCGGGCGGTCCGGATCAGGTGGATAATGTGAACTCTTGTATTTTGTGGGCGGCTTAATTGTGATGTGATTACAGTTTCTTTTGAGGGGATGCTGATCTTGTGACGGTCTGGTAGTGCAAATGGGAAAACGGTATTCTGTTTATTTGTTACGGTACAGAGAAAGTTCTGGACGGCCGAAGAAATTGATACGAAGCACGGATAGAAATGAGTTGATGTTGTTGAACATTTTGATATGCAAAATGAAAGTTTATGTATGAATGTAAAATTTGTAAGTGATGATGATATGCCTTTCATGTTACCATAGAGAAATTGCATTGTTGGAATATTTGTTGAAAAATTCGGTGTATGACAAGGAGATTGTAGCGAGCGAGGAGTTCGGTCTGGGTGAACAAAATGAGAAGAGACATCATGGAAAGGGAATGGTCGTAAAAGAGGGCGGATTTGACGATCTTGAGAAGTTCTTCGAAGAATTCTTTGAAAAGTTTGGATCAACATCTTTTGATGTCTTTGATAGTGAAGGAGAGTCGGGGACAGCATCTTTGAAATCTTTGGCAAAGGGGGAGAAAACCTTTGAGGCCTTGTGATTTTTTGTTCTAACAAGTGTTTTGTGAATACGAGGTGTTATTTCGGTGTTGAAGAACATTTGACTCCAATTGAGCGATCGAATGAAGAGAAGAAAGAGACGAGTGCATTGAAACATCTAATCCGCATGGGATGAGGACGACGTTATGTTCTTGGAAAATACGAATGATCGAGAATTCGATTACGAGAAAGAATGTCAATTGCGAAATTAGGGAAATGCAAATTAGAGAAGATGAAGAAGACAACGAGAAAAAGAGTACACAATGTGCCCGATCGATGAGGTTGCTGATAGGAGAGCGGAAGGAAGAGATTTTCCATTGTAGAAGACGGGGAGGGCATGGATGATTGGGCCGCTGGTATAGACGGAGCAAGCAAGAAGTCGACGAAGTGACGGTAAAAATTGAACGAATAAGAGCAGACAAAGCCGTCTTGAAAACTCCCAATGGGGCAATGTTGAAAATCGATGCTTTGAAGATTTATTGGACGCGGGAGCTGAACTAATCGAGAAGAAGGATCATGATAAGTATCTCGGAGGAAGATATCGGCGGGGAAAGAGGAAGAGAAACAGCGACGGCAAATGAAGACGGAGGCAGTTGTGAAGGTGCGGCAAGTGGAGCAAGACGACATAAGATATGGAGACACGGAGAGAGGTAGCATACGATAGTAGAAATTGATAATAAGTTGCGAAACCGAAATTGGGATCCGGGGGCGAGCAAAGACTTAAATGCATGATGCGGAGATCATGGTCATTTTCTAACTTTGGGTACGATGCGGGAGGCATTAGCTGAGAAAAATACCTTGTATTTTTATTAAACCTATGGGTCTCATGTTTTTAATTTCATGTAAATATTAATATTTTTTTTGAGTGATTAATTATATTTTAGTCATTATTTGTGAGAATTTGTAAATGTTTTCCAAACAAGTAGGAAAACATTAGAGAAATTAGATAGAGATATCTAAGAGATAATTAGGAAACTAAGATAGGTTGGTTGCAAGGTTTGGGGATGAAAGATCTAGACTTTAGGGGTGTTGAGAGATTTGAGGATTTGTTGAGATATTAAAAGGGATTGAACTCAAATTAGATCATTTTAAATTTGTATAAATTAGTAGGACTCAAAAGCAAATAGAGCGGTAGAATAGAATAGAGAGGAGAGGTGAGGCTTGAACGACCAAAGTTTGTAAAGCCTCTAGGCATTTGAAGAGGGCCAATGATTTGAAAATCGGACGGGGGAAAATGTTGCGTAAGTAAGTTCTGCGTAGTACTTAGAAAATTTTGGTTTTGAATTATGTGCCTAATTTGGTCAATTCGTATATGGTTCAATTTCTATATTCAGGGTGAAATGATGGTTTATTGGTATTCAATTTGTATGAATAGAGTAACCATGTTGTCTTGAAACAAACCGAAGTCGATGATCCTGTCGATTCTGGTTGATGGTAGTTTAATGGCAGTAAGTTTTATATTCTCCGCATACCAACGAAATGAATTCTGAAGAAAAGGGATCGATTTCATTACGGAATTATATTGGGTGTTAGTTTAAATAGAAAATCAACGTTCTAATCCTACTGGTGAATGATGAATTGCTATTTAAATGAAAATAATGTGTAATGGGGAATGCGAAACAATTCATGACACGACTACGGCGTTAATTGCGAGTTGAATGGTAAATGCTTTGTCGACGTGTGAAGCATGGTCCCGTGAATAAGGAAAATTGCGGGAGTGAATTGCGTGAACGAGTTTAAAAATTGGTGTTGAGTCGAGTTTGAGTTTGAGCAACGCACACATTCTTGATTATATAATATATTTGAAGTCTTTGGTAAGTCCTGGTGGATGTTCTTAGGTTTAAAATAAAATACATGTTATGTAAATTACCACGGTCGGAGAAGTTCATACGAGAACTATGTTGAATCGATTTTCAGTTTAACCGATGGAATCATTGCGTGGTGATTCTTGTGTGAATTTGTATTGCTTGAGAGAAAAGATAAGAAATCGTTTTAATGTTAACTTAGGTGTTGTATCTAAATTTTTTATTGAGCGTTGTGTGAAGAGAGCGCGAGTACGAGTACGAAATACAATGAAGAAAAAAAATAATTCACATTTGAAACTGCCCGAGAGAAAAGAGTAAGTCGTATAAACTAGACTTGTATACGAATCGGTCACTAGCGGAATTGGTGAGTAAGCTCTTAATGGATTTATAACCCAACGTGTTTATGGAATATCATAGATGTGTAGTCCAAATGAATAATAACCACCACTAATGTGGTAACAAAAAGCGAAAACGATGACCAAAAACGAAGGCGTAGCGTTAGTGCGAATGCGCGATGGAATGGTGAAAGTGAAGCGAAAAATACAAGCCGAAGAATGTAATGGAGGCGAGCTTGCAAGTTGAATGTTGTGGGTCCCAACGTTCATCCAAGGTATGACAGTGTATTTAAATGATACATTTAATATTTGGTGCCCAAGAGTTTCGATATTTAGGTAATGAATGAAGTGATAAATAAAGGCCAATGCGGCTGATACTATGAACACATTGTGTGAATTGAACGAGCATACTTTGACATTTAGTGCCTTGGATATTGTTGGGAGTGGGATTTAACAATAGATTTGAAGTTTAAAAAAAGCAACTTAACGAAATTTAAATTGGGATTGTAATAAAATTTGAGTTCAATGGCAAGAATGGAATTGAAGCTTTGGTTAATCCCATGAAAAGTTGATTATTAGTGTATGGTTTCGTACTATGGTTGAAAGTGTTCCATTCATAGAAGGAACCATCATGTAAATATTGTTGGGTTTATGGTTTTGAACCATGTGTTAAGTGCTTCCGCATGTAAAAGTGTTGTGAAATTGCAGGGATTGGGGGGTTTTGGAGCTTAATTTTGGAGATGCATTTTTATATGCACGAGATTGGGAAAAGATTATGGGTTTTGCGAGGTTATATTGGGGAGGTTTGCTATTCAAAATTAATAAATTATGTATTCCAAATTTTATATGAGGAAAAATAATTAAGGATAAAAATAATGAGCTTATCTGAACACTTTGGACAAGACAAGACTTTTTCTGGTCAAATTATTTTTACTACTAGCCAAAGATACTGCTTGTTAAGAATTTTTTGAGGAAATGTAAGTTGTGACATGCTAAGGGGAGAGAAAAGCAAAATACAGAATGTACCAGCCATTACCAATACTGTTGACCATGGGATGCGATTCGTGTGGATTTTTATTTTGGAGTTTTACTAAAAACTCTCAAAGAGAAGTAACTCCATTGTATTTAGCAGGCTGAATATATTTTCTAAAATGGATCATTTCATTGGATGCGGAAAGAAAACTTGTGATGCAACACATATTGCTAATCTGTTTTTTTCAAAAGTTGTAAGGTTATGGATTTCCTATGATATTGTGGCTGATACAGGGTACAATTTTGTTAGAAATTTTCTAAGAGAATCTTGGAAGAAACTAGGTACAACCTTAGTTTGATTCATCTTATCATCCTCAAATGGATGGATAGATCAAGAGGTAGTGAATAGGAGCTTGAAATATATTGAGGATCTTTGTGTCTGAAAATCCTAAGCAATGGGATTTATTTACTTGCTCAAGGGCAGGTTTTCTTATAATGGAAAACTCCAAATCAGATGTTGGGATAGCAAGTCCATTCCAAAAATTGGGATGAATCCAGGCGTATGTGAGCTCATAAATTTAGGAAAAAAAGAGATAAAGTGCGAAAGTTGAAGAGTTTGAAGGAACATATGCGAGAAACTATAGGAAGATGTCGACGATTGCGAGGAAAGCAATGGAAAATACCAGCAGAGAGTTGATGTGAAGATGAAATAAAAGAATTCCAAGTGGGGGATCTAGTCATGGTGTGCACGAGAATAGAAAGTTTCTGGCTGGTAACACAACAAATTAAAGATGAAAAAGATAGGTTCGTGCGGTGAGAAATTTTTGACAGTAGCACGATTGAATATTTGAAGAGTTTAGGAATATCACCTATCTTCCATGTTGTGAATTTATATTCATGCCGGAAATGAGTCGAGCTACGGGATAGACATGGAGAAGATGAAGTTCGAGACTTTAAATTGGGAAGAACAAATGCCAAAGAACGGTTAAGAAAGAGGTGGAGGTTATTTAGAAGAGAAAGAGTATCTGAGAGCAGAGGACGGGTTTATTTCCGGTATCTATTCAAATGGAAGGGCGACCAATGGAAGATGTCGATTGGTTGGGGAAACGGTCGAATTACGAGAATTGTAAGGTAAATCCACGAAAGTTTGATGAGTGATTCTTTTCTTCCTCGGGAGTCAGTACCGGAAACATCACATGAGATAATTTCATTGACCTAGCTGGTCAAATTATATTTTAGTAGAGAGGTTTGGATCTCTCAAATTTACTTATAAAGTCAATTATTGTAATAATTGATACATTATTATTATTAAAATAAGAGCTAAAAGTTTATTTAAATAAATTTGCATCAATTCTTTAGAATAGATATTTAATTGTTAATATGATAAAAAATAGGATTAAGAGCTCTCCAATGTTGTGAATAGGATTTGATTAATAAAAATAAATGTAATGATAGAATACATAAGCGTGGAGCAAGAGAAAAATCATTAGAGTTTGAGTTAGAGAAACGAAAATAAAACTGATGTAATCAATACGAAGAATAACCTACGTAATTTATGTTTTATTGATTAATTGATTGAGTGTAGTGTGCAAATTCATGTTCACAGGTACAAATTTCTTTCGGCATGTGTGCAAAAAGTCACTCTCGACATAATCGGGTATTATTATGTGTTTATGCGTTCTTATTGGAAATATCGATTGACGGTGTTGAGTACTTTCTTTTTTGAATTAAGCAATTTAATGTGGCAGACTACTTAAACACTTTAAAACCATTTTTTTCTATTAAATTCCAACGAGGGTAAATATTTTAAAAGCCTTTTCACAGCGATTTATTCGTGAAAATCTTGAGATCGAGCAAAACCAAAGAAATCGACTAAAACCAAGTTTTTGTCACCGCCTTAATATGTATAGATCGCAATCACATTTAGGAATTTTTATTATTTGTTAAATGTTGTGATCGCCAAAGTGCGATGGTCGATCACAAAGTTTGCGAAATGCGACATCGCGATATCACAGTTTAACACATCGCATTCCGGTGGTAAATCTTTGAAAGTTCATAAAGATAAATGCATTTTCTTGCGTAATGAATATGCAAGTATTCAAATCAATATGAAATTAGCGGAGAAGCGGAAAAGGTTAAAGTGCTGAGCGTATTTGAAAAGGTTGCAAATTGCAAAATTGTTAAGTTTTGCGATTTGCCGCCTACTTTTGATCGAAATTGTTTGTTGATCTACGTGGGAGTATAACGAGAGCGCGTGAGAAAAGTATTTGTGCATCCAATTTGGAATTCGATGCATCATTATGCTCTATGTAGTGATATGTCGATATGCCATTGTGAAGAGGTAATGTTAAAAGAACTCCATTTCCTCATGAATGTATATGTGCAAATAGCTGCGGTACTTGAGCACCAAATTTTCTGCGAATATTTTAATACCAACCTTTGTGCAGAAATTGTGGAACAAATTCGTCATCTCGTGCTGGCAGTCCCTTTGGTGTACTTGGTCCATTGGATGTATTATCCTCATGGCTCCCTGTTCCTTGATTAGTTCTCTTTGTGAACCGAAGTGATCTCCTAGTACTCAACGGTAACTTTAAAAACAAATATCTATTGAATACCTTTTTCTCTAGATTATTTGTATTTTATATTATTACAACCATGAAATAAAGATGACTTGTTCTCCTACCTTTCAGCAGATGTACGATGTAGTATTTTCCTTTCGCTTCAAATTAGTTCTTGATGATTAGAAGAACTGCAGCATAGACAAGACAAAATATCAGCACTGCGGTATACAATAATCATAAATTCTAATCCAACTTAGTGATCAAGGAATCTAAGGAATGACATTATTCATGAATTCAAAAACAAAGAAATGAGAGAAAAATAGATCCATATGTATTATCATAAATTAGAAAGAGAAATATTACAACCGAGATGCCACTGATGTTACATATATTTCTCATAGTGTGTGCGAAAATTTTTTCCCAACTTCGATTACGATAAGCCTTCCTCTCTATAATGACCAGCATGAAGTCATAGGGAAAAATATGTGATCTTCAATGTGTCAACAAAAACTCACTAACACGAAACTATGAACTCTAAACTACATCCCGACTTAGAAACTATACACAAATCGGTCTGTTATTAACATTGGTATCTGCCCTTCAACTTTGAAACTTCCGCTCCGAATTTATAGAGAGATTGCGGTAGGGTTTCAGATCATTAAGAGAGGGATGGATTCCTCTCATGAAGGGATACGAGTTCCTTGAAACAAGGGATAAGCTCCATGGTGGGGATAAATCTCATTGGTGAAGCTCTATAAGCTTTTAGTTGGGAAAATATTCGACCAACTGAGCTCCTAGAAGTTGCTTTTTATTTTTACTTTTCATGAGGGTGCGCAGGTTTTAGTGGCAAATAGAGATGCGATCGTTGCGAGATAATAGGAAGAAACACCGGAAAATGCGCTGGGAAAAGGCTAAAAACCTTGTGAGAAGCTAATATGCAAGAATGTGATAAAATACAAAAATAAACATCGCTTGATGTAGCGAGAGAAAAAAATCATTTCATTAATGTCAAAATAACTGAAATATGCTTACAGAACAGAATGGACATAAACTAGCTAAGTCGATGGTATCTTATCTCCATTAAGAATCATGACTGACTTCCCATGCCTTTGAAATATGTTGGAGTTGAACTCGAAAGCATGTTACTGATAATCAATGGAAAACCTAGGGAGATGAAACACGAACGATGAACTTGGTTAGGGTAGTTGTTGTAATTTCCCGGGTTCTTAATTTTGGCATACGATCTTCGTTTGTTGCACGATACCTATTTAGAAAGATCTAATTGAGGACTAAAGCTAATAATCCCATGATTTTCCAAAAAAAAAAAAAAAAATTTAGGGCCTTAAACGACTCACGGAAGTTGGGACCCGAAAAACTACCAAAAAAATAATAAATTGTGCTACAGTCGAAGCGAAAACTAAAAAAATACATTGGCGGTCCGAGTATAAAAGACGGGTGGACACCAATATCCATGGATCATTCCTCTTCCATTAGGAAGAAATGGACCCCATTATGTTTAGTTCCTTCATGAGATGAAGCCTGCTTGAACTTGGTCACACAGTGGTAATTGGCACAGTGAAGAAGGTTGGTTTGCTTTGACAACTTGATATAGTTGGATCCTTTGTTGTTGGGTGTTATTGATTTGTCTGTCCATGGTCAATCATTGTAGCTTGTTCCATGCAATACGAGTTTCCTTTTTTGGTGTGAGTTGTTCGAAATATCGGATATATCAGCCGTGATGGAAAGTAGGGCTGAAGCGCTCCACATTGAACATTGGGTGCATACCAAAGGGAATACGGTGAAATACTAAGCTCAAAGGAATTTTACCCCTCTTGGAAAAACGCGTGGTGTATGGCCCATATCGGAGTGACGAAGCTTATGGTGGGACATGAAAAGCACTCAAATGTATGACCAAACTTTGTCGCCCACTAGAACTTATGCCTTTTAGATGTTGATCAATATTGTTTGTGTAGGGTAAACTCTTGTACAATATATCATGGACCTACATTGGCAAATTGTTGGGAAAAAATATTTGAGAGGGTGAATAGGTATTTCTTGCATATTCAAACTTTTTACTTTTTCATTCCTTTAAAACCCATGCCGCTAGCACTGCTGAGCCAACTAACGTGCTCCCCATGGATATCCTTCATAAAACTCGCCGCGTATACACGGAGATCTAATTGTACCCGTGGTTCTTCATATATCAATTTCATCATTCATTCATTAGATGTTCCTACTCCAACGGTAAACATGTGCGATGAAACATAATAAACCATCACACAAAAGCATCACACATGAACACCGGAGATTTTTAGGTGAAGCAGAGTCGGGGAGAAAACCACCGCTGGGTTGCTGGGCCTTATTTTTCGCTAAGAAAACATGTACGACACCAGCCTTCAGCGGCAGGACTTGACCGACCGTGGGCACCCACTGCAACTGGATTTTACCGACCTCTCCCACCGGAAGGAGCTTCAACCCACGACTCGTTTACCGACCCTGCTCACGGAAGGAGGCTACGACCCCCGGTCTCGGTTTCGCATTACTCACACGGAAGAGAGCACGCCCCACAGTGAAGGCTACGACCCTCGGCACCTCTGTGGACCACGTTTCATCAATTTTGCGGATCAGCTTCCACTAGGACACCATGGGGCCACGTTTTCATGTATTTTCGGACGGACCCTCTTCATACATTTTAAGCTCAAACATACATCACCAGCAGATACATACCAATTTCGTGAGATCGAGATAGCGATGTCTGATGAACGGAGATCGGATGTTTCGCCTTGTGCTTGACAAACCCTAGTTTGCATACACGCTTTCAACTAACGATGTAGCGACCTGTCTGTCGAATCCCCTGAAACCGAGCGTACGTATATATATGTTCATTGCGCGTACGCGCTTTCTCTTCGGTGACCGCGTATACTTGCGCTTCCTGCGCGGCCCGGTAAGCGTGTAGATATTCAATCATTATAGAGCATACTTCTGTGGATGGATATTAGTTCGAGATTTAACCTTTTACTTAGGACGGATATTCGCCTCATCTCGGTCTAAGCCTTCCATAAACGAGATCTAGAAAATATAGATACATTTCAGATCTAGATCCCCTTCTTCATCATTCATGGGTGCATCATGAATTCGGATCTATGAGTCAAACCCTTACCCTTTCCATGCGGATATACTTCATAGAGAAGCATTCATTCAAGCTCAAACATCTTTCTCCCACACATATAATTTGCAAATGAAATTCTTCTCCTTATATAGATTTACCCTTTTTCAATACAACGAACGAAAACAATACCATGAGCCTTATAGCATACACGAGCCAAAACGATACCATGAGCCTTATTACCATGTGAGCCCAATAATACCGCAGGCCAAAACAATACATTATGAGCGCTTTTGCCCATACGCGACTTGGCACGTTGTGCCCTCGCGTGCATACGTGGCTTCCTTAAACAGAGATCCGCGTATTCCTAGAGACATACCCTTTTCATCAAGATTTAGCACATGTCGACTTCTTTTCTTCTTGCTTATGCCAATACACACGGAACCGCAGTTGCTTCATCAAGAACATTTTATATCAATCACAACTTCATCAAGTAATTTGCCATCTTCTTCATCAAGTGGGTTGTCATTCGGTAACAACACTGAGCATCATATAACGTCATTTAACATCATTTACCAAGTCCATCAAGTCAAGAATAACTTCATCGAACCTGGTTTGCCATCAAGGATAACACATGTCAACGGTCCATGTCTTCATCTTGTTCGGTGGGTTGCCATCAAGGACAACACTGCGCATCATATTTCAACAATCTCCCCCTTTGGACTTAGTGGCAGCTTCGATGGTGTTTGGTTACCACGACGAGATAAGTACATTGACACCATGTCACTTTCCCAATTCTTTGACACCATTATACGCGACCAAACACCATGTGCTCTCCCCAGCAGCATCAGGGGCAAAGGCGGATCCGGCTCAACATACTCCCCCACTTTTCTCCGCATGTGGAAGAACGTTTTCTTGAATCGTGTATATCTTTGAAGTGGCTGCAGCTCCCACGAGTTCTTTCATGCTGAATCTTCAAACATGTTTTTCCAATAAAGTACATGACTCTATGAACTTCCTATCACCAATGACTCATACTTACAACACATATCCAACCAAGTGGATTTACACTTATGAGACTCAAGTACCCAACCAAGTGGGTTTACACAATTCAACTCAGCTATGACAAGTGGGTTGCAAAGTGACTCGGCTACCCGACCAAGTGGGTTTACACAATTTGACAATTCCTTACATGGCCCCGAATATTACAAACTTACATCATGGGTCTCCATGAAGCCCTTTTCATCAAAAATATGACCATTTATGACCAATACCGAAAATCCTCAAGAAAGAGAACATATTTAGGAACCATCATAACGTACGACAATGCATTGCATAATCGAAAAGCTAATGCTCCCCACGAATACGTGCATCCAAACATTCTTTCCATGTGACTAAGGCTCCCCCTTGGTTTGGCCATCGACATTTTCACCAGCAAATCATCGAGGGCATCTTCATCAAATCATTGAACAAAATTGTAATTTGGGACACCACGAGAGATACCAGCAGTATCGAGATATACCAAACGACAGCACAAAATTTGTCTTTGAGAGGCGACTCAAGCAAGAACATCGGCAATCAAACATACGCGGCTTCTGTGCATGAACTCGCGTATATACGCGGCGTATTCGAAAACCCACCGTATCCAATGTCATCTTCTAGAAAATTTCCTTCGGATACGATTCTCATGGTGAAGACAATGTTCGACTTCTTTCATGTATTTGAATGCTTCCCTGGACTACGGATAGATAGAACAATGTAGTTGTGTCTTGAAGCATCATGCGACGTTTAACATCGACACAATAGTAACCAAACCTTGATTCTTTGCGGCATCAATACAATCTTTCCAAGAGAGATTTTCATACGAACAACATCTTCACATAGGTGTCGAGCAATCATTAAAGGTGTCCATGTGGTCAACATCACCATGATCTTCAAGACATGATAACATGTATGCAAAAAAGGTCTCACCCATAATGTGAGCTACTGCGCAGTTTATTTTACCGAATCTAATGACATCCAACTCATCCATGTGCGAGTACAAAGATATTTATCAACAACTTGAGGGCTCAAATCTCATCATAATAAACCATGTATCAAGTCATCATCATTTGACAAAAACCAAAGAATAGCCCGATCGTATTGCCAGCAGTACGATCATTGGTATTCGACCTACTTGCTCCTTGAACAGTGCTCAACTTCTTAACTTGTACAGCTTTGAATACGTTCATCGACAAGTCATCGACAACAATCTCTGCGCAGGCCCCTTCATATCCTACGAATTATAAGACTTTCATCTCAACAATGAATGCTCTTCATCATAAAGCAACCGAGCTTCATCCATAATATTCAACACAAGAACCCATGTATCATTTCATTATCATGAGTATAACCGGAATAATACTAACGGTACAATCATCGGCGGTGGGTGATGCTCCCCCTGGTCTCTTTGCTCTAGATCTTGACTATCGAGATAAATTTCTCATCATCAATACATACGCGGGCGTGGTACAAGGCTGGGGAACTGCGCGTGTATATGCGACTTTGTTTCATAGAACCGCGTGTGGAAAGTGAATATAGAAAATTTCACCTTCCATCTCCTCCTGCAAATTTGCAGCCATTCTGTCTTTTCTTCACACCGGATATACCCATCGAAGGAAATACATATAACCGGAATAATCAAATCAACCATGAGAGACATCATGTACTTTGCTCCCCTTGTGACATTACATTACCTAAATCTCATAATGTATCCCATCATTCTCTGTAGATCCAATAAGCAAAGTCAGCTTCGAGAAGCGGATAGGCTGTGATGGGGTCAATTCCCTACGTTTACGATTGGTCTTCCTTCTTTTTTAATTTGCTTGAGCTTTCTGGCTTGTGTCTTTGAAAATTGTCACTAGAATCTGTCCATCTGCACATTCCTTTCTATGTGTGTCCATACTTGTTCATGTAACAACATCTGATGTGGCCAAAGAAGCAAAGCATAAGAATCATAATAGTGTTCTAATCTTCCTCCTTTTGCAATCAAGCACTTTATGTCCATACATGTTACATGAGAAACAATATCCCTGAAGAAACAGTACCTTTACGAATAGAATGTTTGATTGTGGTAAGAAATGATGCGCTCCTGCAATTTGCCACAACATGCCCATAATTATGACATTTGAAACATTCAACATTATTGACTGATTTCCTTTGAGATTTCAACATTGTTGGTTGAACTTTGTCTCTTTCAACACTTCGAGTTTGCATTGACATCTTGAATTTTTTAGTACTTTCTTGTGAGCTAGATTCACCTTTAATAGTTTCATGAAACCAAGACCATGTTTGATAGCAGAAAGTTATTTGATTACTCAGAATATTGTCTAGAATATTAGTACTATCATGAAACTTTAAAAGTTTAACCTTTCTTCTAATTTACCTTTGAGGTATTACCTCCAACCTCGAGTCTTGACATTGCTTTGTCATGCTTTCTTCTTTCCTTCTTCCATCTTCTACTTGATCCTTCATGTTAGAATCTCTTCTTTCAACCCTTTTTCTTATTTCTGAAAGTTTGTAAAGAGTTCTTCATTCTTGCTTGTTTGATTTTTCTAGATCTTCTTTGAAATCAGTTTCTGCTTCAAGGCCTTCCTTTTCAAATGATTGTAGAGGTTCCTCATTTTTTCTTACTTGATGCTTCTAGATACTGCTGAGAGAGATAGCTGACTTCAATTCCTTCATTCTTCTTGTGATTTTTCAAGATACAGCTTCTAGTTCTGGTCGATTGGATACATAAGTATGAAACCTTTGATACTTGTCCCTTTGTCCATTCAACATTTCTATTTGATCTTTCATTTTGAGAGGTCATCTCATTGTAAATAGAATCTTTCGTATCAATTTCCTTTTGTTGTTCTTCAACTTTGATCTTGATAACTTGTTCTGTATCCACAACTGCTTTCACTTTCTACACCATTGCTTACCTGAAGAAGATTACAAGGGCCCAAATCACTATCGAATTCATCTTCTTCAATTTTTTTGCAGGATGTCCTTGCTTCGGTAGCCTTCTTCTTTTTCCTCTTTTCCATGAGCACTTGTAGAGCTTCGTCGAGGCTCTGTTCATATTCTTCAATTTTTGCTATACCACACTGGTGATTTACGGTATCTCCTTTCCTCGAGTAACCTTCTTCTTTTGTTTCTTGCCATGAGCACTTGTAGAGCTTGGTCGAATCTTTATTTCATCTTCTTTGGACACTTCCATCATCATCTTCATTTGCATAATAACTCTTCCTCTTTTCAAATTGTTTTTCCTTTACCATGGTTTTCTTTATAAGGACATTTAGCAGCATAAGAGGCGGTAACTTTTCCACACTAAAAACATTTGAAGGAAGGCTACCTTTGAATCTTCAGGTTCTAGTTGGAGTTTTCTCACAGTGCTTCTTCTTCATCGGATATATGTGGATTCTTTGACAACTTCCTTTTCTTTTCCTTTTAGATGTTAAAATCATCTTCTCACGATTTGGGAAGGACCTCCTTGTACTCATTTCCAAAAAGCGGTCGAGAATACCATGTAATTGAACAATAGTAAGGTTGAGATCTTGCCTTTCTTCAATGGTAAAACTTTAGAATCGTCTTGAAGTCGAGGATCTTAAGAGACTTTTCTCACCGGAAGTAGTATCGATTGTGGTTTCACCCAAATTTCTCATCCGATTTACAATATCATCTAGACGGAGAAAAGAAGCTGGCAGCACTTTCATCACTATGCATCTTCAAATTTTCTGTTCATTCTAAGAGTTTGAGTTTGCACTTTTTACCTTTGTGTCTCCTTCATGGCTAGAATGATTTTTGTCCCATATTTCTTTTTCTTTGAATATGGAATGCATCACTTATGGCAAATTCGATTCGAGACATGCTTCCTAACAAGACATTCAACTGCTTTGGCATTGATTTCATACTTCTTCCTTTGTACATCGGTAGGAATACTTCTTTGGGTATTGATAACCTTCTTTTACGATTGCTTATACATACTTTTAAACTTTGCCGGATATGCTTTTGTTACGTACCTTCCGGAATATCGGATTGCTTCCATTGGACGGTGGCTATAGACATGCTCCTTCTTGACTTCCCATTGCGACGGATCTCCTTCAAGCGATCAAGCTTACTATGAGAAGGACACAACACCATTCGAATTGTTGGGAAAAATCTTGAGAGGAGGTGAATCGATTATTCTTGCATATTCAAATTTTGCACTTTTTCATTCACTTTAAAACCCATACGCTACTTTCTTGAAGCCAACTAGCGTATACACGTGGGTATCCTTGTAAAACTCGCGTATGCAGTCTAATTATGCCATAATTAGTTCTTCACTTATATCATTCCATCATTCATTCATTAGATGTTCTATAAACGATGGCTTGTGTACGGTAGAACGGAATAAACCATCACACGAAAGCATCACACATGAACACCGAGTTTTTGGTGGAAACCCAGTCGGAAAACCACGCTGCGGTTGCTCGACCTTCAATATTTTATTGTAGAGAAAACATCTTACAACATATGTCTTTAGCGCGGACTTGACCAGCACGCGAGGCACCCACTGCACGCTCGTTTTACCCCGGCCCCTCTCCTGGAAGAGCTTCGCCTGACTCGTTTGGGCTCTCCTGGAAAGGCTCGACCCCCGGTCTCGTTTACCGACCTCACCCGGAAGGAGGCTACAACCCACGGCCCAGAAGGCTACAGCCTCGACACCTCTGTGGACCACGTTTCATCAGTGCCCCAGATTGACTTCCACTAGAGCCACCACTTGCGAGGCCACGTTTCATCATATTTTCGGAGGCCCCGGACCCTCTTCGTACATTTAAGCTCAAACATACATCGCCAACGGATACATACCAATTTGAACAGCACGGATCGGATAGCGACAATACAGCGAACGGATCGGATGTTTCGCCCACACCCCGTGGCCGACAAACCCTGGTTTATACGCGCTCACTTCCGCGATGTCGCGTGTATACGCGCCCGTCTTTTCTTGATAGGCACACACCTCTGTGTTTCATTGCGCGTACGCGCTTTCTCTTCAATGACCGACGTATGTCTATGTTCCTGCTATGTGACAGTATTGTAGATCTTCAATCATTATAGAGCGACATACTTCTTCGAATCGGAATATTCGATTGGGAATTTAACCCTTTTACTTCATACGGATGTTCACTTTCATCTAGGATCTAAGCCTTCCGCAAACGGATCTGGCAAATATAGATACATTTCAGATCTGAGTCTAACTTCTTTATCATTTCTTCATGGGTGCATCATAGATTCAGATCTGTGATCAAAACCCTTTTCCCATGCAGAGATATGCTTCATGAAGAGAAAAGCATTCATTGACTCTGAACATCTTGCTCCCACACATATAATTTTTTGATGAAGTTATACTGTCATATGTAGATTTACCCACTTTTTCAATACAACGAGCCAAAACAATACCATGAGCCCTTCAATACCATGAGCAAAACGATACCATGAGCCCTTCAATACCATGAGCCAAAACAATACCTTCCACGGCGCTTTTTCCCATACGCGACTTCGCACGTTATTTTCCCGCGTGCATACGCGACTTCCCCATAGAAGCAGTCCGCGTATTCCTGAAGACATACCTTTTCATCAAGATTTAGCACATGCGCGACTTCTTTCTTCACGCACTTGTACATGCCTGCTTCAGGACACATCGAATTTACTTCATCAAGAACATTTTCTATCAAGCACAACTTCATCGATAAGTTTCCATCTTCTTCATCGAGTGAGTTTTGTCATTCGACTGTGTACACTCGACATCATATATCATTTACATCATTTACCAAGTCCATCAAATCAAGAATAACTTCGTAATTGGTTTGCCATCAAGGACAACACATGTCAACGGTCACATGTCATCTTCATTCGGTGGGTTGCCATCAAGGACAACACTGCGCATCATATTTCAAAACATGAATGTCATGAGATGCATTCAATAAATTTGATTTAACTGTCGACCTCGGATAGTGCATGTGAGGATCTTCCAGCTTGATTTTACATCTCAAAAAATTCTTGGATATGCTCTTGATTTCGTCATTCTCCATAAAATAACACTAAGTAGGTCGTCTCATTAGGCAATGGCACGCCTAGGGTCGGTTTAATGGAGGTTCTTGACTTGACGGTACAGAGTAACCACGTAGGTGAGGAGAAATGTCATTATATTCTTTGAACGACTTTGTCCATATGTTGCTGCCGCATGGGGGAGACATGTTTAGAGGCTTTAGCCACAATCTTCTTGCCCTGTGGTGAATCGTTAATGAAAAAAAATTCCCGGTTTGGGAAATATTCTTACTACATTTCTTTGCAGTACCCAAAGAGATGGAAGTGGAAGGTGGTACTACCTCTGGTATCATGTATAGCTTATTTCCCATGATGTCGTAACATAATTGTACTAGACTCATACCTAGCTGTTCTTCCACAAATATGGTTGACGTAATACATTAGACACATCAAGAGGAGAAACATCTTACGTACCTCATCAAGTGAAGGCAGTTCTTTATGGAATGTGGCACTCTTCAGCAACCATGGAGGTCTAACAGTGGTAGCAATGGTATATGGTTGCGGTGTGTTTTGTTCGATGGAAGTCGACAGCTTGGCGACCTCTGTTGAAATAAAATTATGTTTCCTTCCGCCATCGACAAGGAATTACAACAGAGAACCCTTCACCCCTTCAGGAATGGAAAGGCGAGCCCCTCCTCTGGATCCCTTGGGCTCTCCTCTCGGATCCTAGTGGTGGAGAAACGTTAGCACTAGGTTCCGCATCAATGATATACTTCCTTTTAATTCCTTGTCAGATTCTAACTCAAAAAAAAGAACATGCTGATTTGGATACATGGGTTGAGCACGAATGACTACATTTTTGGCCGGAAGAAAGCACTCGCTTGTGTTGGCAAAGTGGAGTTTTATGAAATTCACACCACTTCCCCATGTCCTTCTTTTTTGGCTTTGTGTTGCTTTTTGATTTGCCTCTTTGGCTTTGCCCCTTGTTTAAGTGGTTAGGGCGATGGTAGCTTGCTCTAGAAGAATGTTGCATCTACATACTGTAAACTATGTTAAAATGAGGCTTGAAGGCATATTTATTATTTAGAAACAATGGAAAACCATAAACATCCAAAAACCTAACCACGGAGATGAAACACCAAACTATCGGCCCCGTTGGGGTAAATTGGTACATCAATTTCCCGGGATAATAAAGGTAGCATACGATCTTTGTTTTGACGCACACAATACCTCAGTACAATATCTATCTAAGGACTACAAGCGCTAAAAATAAAATTTGAAGATGAAAAACAAAACTCACATTAGGTGACAGAGTGATTTTCAAAAAAAAAAAATCTTTGGGGCCTCATGACAGCTCTAGAAGTTTGGGACCCTAAAAAAGCTGCCAAAATAAATAAATTGTACTGCAAATTCAAAACTAAAAAGCTGAAAAGTCAATGAGTGAAGGTCCAGTGGAAAAGGTGGGTGGCTGGCAATTATCCCTGGATCATTCCTCATAACTTAGCAAACAATGATCCCCATTGCGTTAGGACTATCACATAGGATAGAAGAGCTTGTTAGAACTTGGTCCCTCGTGACCACTTTTTGGTGAAGGAGGTTGGGCTAACACCCAACTTGATATGTTTGGATACTTTTGTTGTGGGGTGTTCTTGGTATTATTCACTTGGTCTGATCAGGTGTAACGTGTCCATGGGAGTGGGTTTAACTCTCATTTGGTGTGAGTTGTTATATAATCGTACAGAATGTGTCCAAAATGGTGGAAAGAAGGGTCGAGGGCAGTCCACATTGAATGCGGTTGCGTTTGAGGAATGATGCAGAATCTTCAAGCTCGACATTTTATCCCCTGACACAAATGATGGTGTATATAGCCCATATCGGAGCGGCGAAAACCCTTTAGTGAGGCCCAGCAGGCCTCTTTTACAAATGTATCCGAAACACATTCAACTTACTGGAACTTGTGTTGCCTAATGTTGAACATTATTAAGGCACATACTTAGCATTGGCTTTGTCCAATATGTAATGGAGCTGCTAGTGTACATTCTGTTGTTCATTAAATACGGTTATTTTTCGGTCTAAGACAATACACTGTTGAGGGCTTGTCTGATGCTGCACACATGCGCAATAGCACTTGGATACTGCCTCTTGATTTCATAATTCTCCTCACTTCCGATAGATCGGTCTGTTGGGAAATACATGGCAGGTGCTTGTGGGTGCGTATCAATGGAGTGCTTAACACGACAAAGTAGAGGAACCTGTGGGTCGAGGGAGAAATGTCGCACATTCCTCACAATTCTTCCATCTGTTCTTGCTTGTGAGCCCTATTTGGAGGGCTCTAGTTTAATATTCTTCTTTACTTATATGGGTGGTTAACAATGAAAACAAATTTCTTAGTTTGGGAAATAATCTTACTACATTGTTTTGCGGTATAAAGATGAGCGGAAGGCGGTACCTGCCTCTAGTATATCTGGATAACTTGAAACAAAGAAATAATAATAGTGAGATTATACTCATATGATATATCGCTTCTGATATGCATTTGGCTAATACATGAGACACGTCATGAGGAGGGAAATATCACACAATGCCTCATTACGTAGAAGGGCTTGATGCTTTACGGAAGGAGACACTATTGGTGATCTTTGAATATCTGTTCCTTGGTGAAGCCACTGATGGTATATGGTTTCAAGTGTGTTGTGATGCGTCAGGTCGGTCTGCTTCATGACCTCTCTTTCGAAATGAGGTTCTTTTGGCTTCCGTTATCAACAAGGAATTGCGGTGGAGAACCCTTCACCCACATCTTGGAATGGAAGAGGCACTCCCCTCATACGGATCCTCCGGAATCCTCCCCCTCACGGAGCTTGGTGATGAGAAAACGGTGGCCTTTGGGTTCCTTATTAATGATATTTTCCTTCGTCATTCCTCTTACTCTGTTACCGAATTAGAATGAGAACATGCATTTGATTCAGATTCCTTCGGTTAGTACAAAAACTATTTGGCTAACACTCGCTTGTGTTGTGAGTGGAGAGTTTGTTATAGAAATTCACACCACTTTCATGTCCTTATACGGCTTTGTGGTGTTTTACGGGTCACCCTCGATTTGGCTTTGCCCCTTGTTCCATGGTTCGGGGGCACATTTCCACTGACTTGATTCATGATTCAAAAGTCTTGCTTCTTCTGCTTAAATTTTTCTCGATCTTAGCATTTGTTGTGGCCGTGGCTCCTTCCTTTATTTAGTATTATCACTAATACTAAATAAATAGAGACACTGTTAAAAAATTTTAAAAAATATTTTCTTTTTAGAACTTGTTTTCTTTCTTCGATAAAACTTATTATCATAAACTTGGGAAAATATTCCTTGAAAAATCTAAAACTTCGGTTTGCAGTAGCATAGAATAAAATCAATCTTTAAGGAATATCGCGTCGCAAAAAGGTAATGAATGCCTCTTTATAAAGCGGAACCACAAAAAATAGTGAGATCGCGATACAAAACTACATTCGTCACATCGCATGTGAAATGTCATATCTTATGATGAAAAACCTCAAACCGCCAATGCGCGATAACATATATCGCAAATCGCATGTCGCAGAAAATATGTTAACGGATGTTTGTCATATGTTATGTCTTGTGATTATGCGATATTGCGATATTGCGATTTCACGATGTTACAATATTGCGCTATTACAATTCTACGAGATTGCGATCTACGATATTGCGATTTTGCGTTATTGCAAAGAAAACCGCAAATCACCTTATCACAGATCTTTTAAGGCTCATTATATGAAAAAATATTTCCATAAATTCACCTGGTTATGTGCTTTACTGTTAATCAATGAAATGGTTGTCACTCATTAATGAAAAATGGTTTCATTCTGATCGAAGAGTTAGTTCACGTAAGGTGATATATTTTATATGTCTTCAGCATTTAAAACTTTCCCGTCACCTTTTTTCTATCATTATTCTCACTTTATTCGTGAACTGTAGGAGCGAAGAACTGAGAACTATACAAAGCAATATTCAGAGTATTATGAGAAAGAAAGACAAAGCTCCAAGTTCTGAAGATAAAGATATGACGTCCTTATACACAGACACCGCTTGTAACAAAGACGCTGGTATCACTACTTGGGAGAGCATGTATAATCTATTTGAAGAAGAGAACCCCAGAGTAATGGAGGTTACAGCTACTGCAGGCTCACATGGGTCTTCTGATGCATCCATTACAGATTTAGCTTGTTCATTATTGCACTGAATAACAACGAGACCTAGAATTCTTCCATACAAAGACATGGTTAAATGGGTACTTGACAATACTAATATTAAAAACAGAAAGTTTAAGACTCAGGATCAAGATCTCATTGGTTCATTTACTCCACAAGATTTGAGAGTCATGTATCATTTTCTAGAGCCACAGGCGACTTATAACAAATAGTTCATGGAGAAGTTTTCCAAAGAAAATGAAAACCTGGCAGAATGCACCAAGGATTGGTCCAGGAGAGATGAACCACTGAAGAAAGATAAACGCGGTATGCATAGTACTGGTTCTCTCACTTATCCATATTTCTTTGTTGCTGCTATGCTCTGTAGGATTTTTGGAAAGCCTGACATTAATAAGTTTTGATCTGAATGGCTACCATTATTGAATGCTGCTGTTAATGCTACTATTGTGGATTGGGCTAAGATATTATCTGACAACTTAGCCACGGCTGTTTTGATTTATCGGTCTAAGAGAACTGTTTCTCAGAGGATTTATCCTCCTTTTTATTTATCTGCTTATGTGATGGATTGAATCTGTTATGTTTCTAAGTTTCCGTTAATGGGTTGGAAATGGACAACTCAAGATCCCCTACCCATTAATGTTTATCACAAAGAATTGTGGGATTCAGAGTTCATTCCCTATTTTTACAAGATTTGCCATGGCATCATGTTGCCCCTGTACAAAATATTGTATGATAAAGATGCTCCAAGGTTTTCTCCTGAAGCAGAGGTAGAAATCCTACCTATTGTGAGATGGTTTGGAGAAGAATTGTTTACATATGTTAGGGTTTTTGGAAGTTTTGCTTCCCCTCATGTTTTACCATTGTATGCTCTTGATAAACTCATCGCCCGAGAATTTGCTTATCAAACCTGCGGAGAAGGAGGTTTGACTAAAGAGTTGAAGGACAAGAAGAAGGCTATCTGGCCTCAATTTCTTGTGGCCTGTGGGGCCTTTTCATTATTTGATATTGGTCATGCATTTAAAGAAGTAAACAATATTACATGTTTACATTTGTTCAAGTTTCCAAGAAGACCATTCGACCCATATGATATTGTTAAAAATTTCACTACTGCAATCAAGATAAGAGTGTTTTCTAAAGAAGAAGATCTTTTTGATGACACGTTCCAAGAAGAAGGCACACTTAAAGAGATTCTACATTCGGCTCAAATACGTTTTCCTCCAGCAAAGTTTCAAGAATTCAAAATATACAGAGAAAGTAGGTTAACTACTATCCCTTTGGATAAATTGCGCTTGGAACCTGTAAGGGAACCAACTCCTAGTGTCAGTCTTAGTAGAAGTTCAGGTACAAACAGATCTAAGTCAAATTTTGGAAGAGAAACCTCTGAACACTCTAAAAGTGAAGGGTCAGTAAGAGATACTGCCCAGTCTAAAGAACTCTCACAGCAACAGATTTCAACCTCTCCACAGTTAAATCTTCCCCCTCTCATTGTACAGCAATCATCAATCAGAACTGAATTAGATAAGAAATGGGAAAAATTCAATGATTTGATTAATATTGAAGCACAAAACACATAGACGCCTGTGAGCAATGTACAGACAACAATAAATATAGTCACAGGAGTAACTACCAATGTCTCAGAAACAGAACATATTCCTATAACCCCATCCTCTGAACTCATGCTCAAGAGAGAGAAAATTTCTCCTCTTGATGTATTCTATAGTCCACAACACAAGGCAGTGGTAAGAAGACAAAGGAAGAAAAGGAAATTGGAAAATGTGCTCTCTCATGATGCAGAACACTTAGACGTTCTATGGCAAGATCTTACCACTGATCCAACTTAAAATCTCACTAAATTATCTCGAGAGGGGCCACAAATGCCTGCGTCGTCGACAAAGCATTCAAGGTACGACAATTATTGAATGAGAAAGAAGATCGGTACGGTCTTGCAACAACGAGCACGTTTTAATGTAGTAGGGTAGAAGCTCGGAAACAACTTGAAAAATTACAACAAGATTTTCAAAAAATGCAGATTGGATATCAGGAAAGTTTGGCCGAAAAAGAGAAATAGCTACAGGTCATGCAAGAGATGCACAAAGATGATCCCAAGCTCACTGAGTTTATTACAGAGTCTATTTCCTTAAATGACCAACTACTGCAACAACAATAAATGTTATGCCAAAGAATATCAGAATGGAACTCTTATTGTGAAGAAAGTGATAAAATCACTAATAATGTCGTAGACTTATGACATGATTATGATTTAACCGATAAAAGAGTTTCTGAATATTTGGCTTGGAAAGAATCAAATGAAGGGAAAAGAGCAGGTGTACCTATAATCAATGAAAATCACAAAGAAATACTTTTTAATGAATGGGATGCACAGATCAGGAAGGTAGAGAAAGCGGCAGAAGAAGCAGCCACAACAGCCAGCAATATTATTGATTGTATAAATGAAAATTTACACAAGGAAAATATGATCTCTGAAACTACTCCAGGGTACCTACCAAAAGCACAATAACTGCAAACAAAATGGAAACAGAAAGCCCAAGAAAAGGCAGAATTGATTAAAGGATTAACAAAGTTAAATTGGGATTCTTACTGGGCATGTCTGGTAAAACCACACAGCCAGTGTATGACTCTCAAGTGTATCATCAATTCTGTTGAGAAGATAGTGCCCGATATTTTCAAATTCATTTCACGGACGATTAAAAATTTGAAGTACGACCTATTGATCTCGGGTCAATCTTTCAAAATTGCAACTTACCAATTCCAAAGAACATATTCACAATTAGTTAGTTGTTAAATTTTAATTTTAGATTTAGTACTAGTTTTGTTTTATTTTTGCCTAAAAAGAGGACGGTCATTTAAACCGTATCCTACATTTTTGTAATAAATTATTTTTAGATTTAGTTAGTAGCATTTAAACCCTTCTCATGCATTTAGAGAAGGGTCTTGAAATTTGTCAAAAACTTGTCCTTAGAACATGCACGTTTACACCCTCAGAGGAGGTTTTGATGAATGAATGGAACATGATATATTGATATTTGCGTTTAATATCTACTACTGATGTTGCACTTTTTTACTCTTAGTGGATGTTGGATTAAGAAGAGATAAGTCATTATTTCTTGAAGCTCATGAGTAGAACTAGTTATAAATGGTACTTTTATCTCTTAACTATTTCTGCATTTGTGTTAAAGTGATATTTATGTTCAGTTATTTATATTTTGATGCTTGAATGCTTGATTTATCATTTGGCACTTTTGTATGGTGATAGCTATTTATTTGTGCTTAATATATGAATAGCTTATTATGTGATATGTTTTTCACAACTGTTTCATCTAACTTTTTATACGAAGTGGTTTATCTTTATTGAATTCTTTTCTTATAACATTTGAATGATCTTTATTACCAATTGTTATTTGAAATCATTTTAGATCACATAACGAAAAGATTACATCCCGGGTTAGTTTAAAATTAGATATTTTTGTTTAATTAGAATAAAATTTGCATGATTATTAGATTAGAAATAGAATAAAAGCATTTCACTTAGGAAATTTTTTAGAAAGGAAATATCAATTTTCAACACACACACACACACATATTGAGAAACTGGTCCCATTATCCCCAGTTGGACCAACTACACCAAACGGAAAAAGAGCTGCTAACCAAGGTCCGGACCGGGTGGGTATCCCCCTTGTTGTAGACCCAATTTTCGAGGCTTCAACAGGTGGATAAAAACTCATGGTTAACCATGGTAGTGCTTAAAGTACTTTTAATGTCAAAGTAAAGTACTCATAATAAATTTCATTTCACACTTTTTGAATAAAAATATATTATTGTCATTTCATATTTCTTGAAAGAAACAATGCATATCCCTATACATTTATTATATTATATTATATTATTTTTATATAGTATATTAATTACATGTTATTATATAATGTCAATAATATAAATTTTAATTAATAGCATATAATATAATTAAAAATTTATAAATAGCAGAAGAACATATAAATAAATTTATGTTGTCCATAAATCTCAATGGAGTTACTAATGAAGATGCTGTTGTCCAACTTTTTCCCTATACTCTACAAGGAACAACCAGATCATGGTATTTCTCATTACCATCTAGATCTATCACTAGTTGGGATATCTTCCAAGATAAATTTTTGACTAAGTTTGGTGATGACAGGTCTACAACGACATTGATCAATGACCTATCTAATCTTAGAGCTGAGTCAAAAGAGCCTATCAAGGATTTTAATTCACGTTTCAATAAATTGTTAAATAAAATTCCTACTGCTTCCAAGCCTAGTGAAGAAGTGCGAAGTGAATGGTACATCTCAACTTTACCATCAAACATAGCAATCTTCGTTGATAGGGCTAACAAAACAACTTTAGCAGATAATATGAAGGAAGCAATAACAGTAGAGAAACATATCATTGCTTTAGAAAAGAAAAATACGATAGAAGAATGAAAATCCAAGAAGGTTACTTTTAAGGAAGATCCCAAGAAAAAACAACCAAAAGATCCATTCGATTTAGAAGGATTGCAGAAAGTTTTGAAAACCATGTCCAACGAAATGGTTGACATTAAGAAACAAGTGGCAGAAACATCTTCTAAAAAGCCTTTCAAGCCTTATAGAAGAAACCCTTCAACTGATTCAAAACCACCAAATGCTATTAAAAATGCTGAATCAGAAGAAGAAGAAGAGGAGAATGCTACTAAAGAAACTACCGATGAAGAAGAAGTTGTAGAAGTACAAGGTATGTGGGATTTCATCCTCCTAGATGAGGAAGATCAAGAAGCATCCCCGGTTAACACTCGAAGTAGAAATCAACTTGATCCTCCTCAACCTACTCCTAAGCCAAAGAGTGCAAGCTCAATGACTAAAGATAAAGTTGCACCCAAGAAAACGGCATCAAAAGCAACTAAAACTAGCCCAGTCAAATCAGATTCATCAACTCCATCAAAAACACTGATCGTTCCGGATGAAATGGAGTATAATATCATAGAAGATATGAAGAAGACTAGGGATAACATCACTTTTTATGAATTGAGCAAGTTAAAACACCAGCAAAAGGTACTTTTGAAAGAATTACATGCTATACCAGAAAAACCTTTGCACAATCCTGTAATCTCTCAAGCTTCCAATGAGATGGGAAGACCTCCAACTAATGCGATTAGCAAAGTTGATCTAGAAAATATCGCTTTAATTGGAGGAAGGTCGAGATCTCATACTCCTCCATTCCTTCTTACTTATGAAGTTTTCAATAAAAAATTTCATAATTGTTTAGTGGATTCTGGAGCTTCATCTAATATTCTACCAAAATCAATATGTGCAAAGTTGAATATTCAACCTCAAAAATATGCTGTACGCATAGTTAGTTAGATCGATCGCAAGTTGAAGTGATTGGTGAATTAAATCAAGTTACCATAAGGCTGTCATCTAATCCAAAGGTATGTCAAGTTATCGAAATTTTAGTTGCAGATATTCCAGAATTTTATGGCTTAATTCTGAGCAGAGATTGGTCAAAAAAACTTCATGGATACTTCGCAACTGATTGGTTGCATATGTGGCTTCCTTACAATGGTAAACCAAATCAGATAAAGGTTGAGCGAGAAAAACATCAGAAATACATAGTAACATAACTGGAAGGAGAAAATGAACCGATTGCATACAAAAATAATATCATTGGCAACTATTCAGTTGATTCTTTCTTAGGAAATTTCAATGCTCATACTTCACCTTACTTAGAACATTCTGTTTTATCTCAAACATAAATTTTTTCTCCAACAGATAGTTCTAAATGCATTAATTTTGTAGATACTCCTGTAAATAAATCTTTATTTTGGAAGTTATTTTTTGATGGTTATAAGTCTAATGAAGGAGCAGGAGCAGGATGAGTATTGGTTAGTCCAGAAGGAAACAAAATTATGCTAACTTGCAGACTCGAGTTCGATTGCACCAATAATACTGCAGAATACAAGGCTCTAGTCCAAAGATTATACAAAGCAATTGGATTAGACATCAAATATCTACAAGTTTTCGGAGATTCTGAAATTGTAATCAAACAGGTACGCAATACTGTACATTTTTTATGAGGTCATTTAAAGCATTATCAATATTTAGTTCAAGATCTGACTGAACATTTTATAGCATTTAATATTTCATCAATTCCCAGAATCCAGAATGCTAGTGCAGACCTCCTAGCTAATGTAGCTTCCAAGCTCATTCCTTCAAAAGACTATAGCCCTGATTGATTTTCAATCGAATTAATCTTTAGACCCTCGATTCCTGATAACATTACCAATTGAAGGATTTTCAACGATGATCCTGATATTGTAAGCTTCCTCACATCTGAAGGATCTTACACTAATCAGATAATTGATGAAGAGCAACATGATATACAATTGCAACAAGATAGCACTAATAATGCTATGCCAAAGTCAGCAGTTAAGTTAGAAGACCTTTATGATTTGAAAGATCGATTCAAAAGATCTACCAATTCAAAACTGCAAAGTTCAACTTTGAATTATGAATTATTAAATCTAGGAACTAATACCAAACCACAGAATATCAACCTAGGCCTCGACCTAGCTCCTGAAGAAAAATTAGCATATGTTCGTCTTTTGAAACAATACAAAAGTGTATTTGCTTGGAACTACGATGAACTCAAAACTTATGACACTTCTATCATCCAACATACTATCCCAATGATAAATGATGAAAGAATTGTCCAATAGAAGCTGAGAAAGATCCATCCCAATCTAGAAAATCAAATCAAATCTAAACTCAATAAGTTATTGAAAGCCAAGATTATTTTTTCCGTTCGACATTCTAAATGGGTTTCCAATATGGTTCCTGTTAGAAAGAAAAACGAAGACATTAGAATTTTCCTTGACTTTCGAAATCTTAACAAAGCTTGCCAAAAGGATAATTTTCCTTTGCCTCCTATGGAGCAAATATTGCAGGCAGTTGCAGGATCAGAATTAATGTCTTTCTTAGATGGTTTCTCTGGCTACAACCAAGTGTTGGTTCATCCTGATGATCAATTGAAAACTATATTCAGAACCAAAAGGGGCACTTATGCATATCAAAAGATGCCTTTTGGTCTGATCAATGCTGGTGCCACATTTCAGAGAGCCATGGACATCGCTTTCAAGGTATTAGTTAACAAATCAGTGGTAATTTACTTGGATGATATAACTATATATTCCAAGAAACGAATAAATCATCTTAAAGATTAAAAACAGATCTTTCAACATTGTCAAAGGTATGGAATTTCACTTAACCCCAAAAAATCTTTTTTTGCATTAAGTGAAGGAAAAATTCTTGGATTCATAGTATCAAAATCTGGAATTCATATTGATCTTGATAGAATCAAGGAGATTTTTGAAATACCCTTACCAAACAACATGAAAGCTATGCAATCTTTCCTTGGCCAGATTAATTTTGTAAAGAAATTTGTGCCAGATTTTTCAAGAATTGTATCTCCTTTACAAGCAATGATTAAAAAGAATTCAAACTTCAAATGGGGCCAAAACGAATATGAGGCATTCAATATGATCAAACAAGCAATTGTTAATGCTCCATCTTTAGCAACTCCAAAATTTTCTGATCCTTTTATTTTGTATAAATTTGCCTCTGAAAAATCATATGCTGCGATATTCACTCAAGAAAATCAAGACAAGGCAGAAGCCCCAATTGCTTTCTTCAGTTCAAATTTACAGGGGCTTGAGTTGAATTATTCAGATGTAGAGAAACAAGCTTATGTTGTTTTCAAAGCAATTAAATATTTCAGACCCTTTCTACTTAAAACCCATACAAAAATCATAGTGCCGTTTCCAGCGGTAAGAAATATTTTAATTTAGAAAGATGTGGGTGAGAAAAGAGCCAATTGGGTTACTGCCTTACAAGAATATGATGTAGAAATAAAACCATCAAATATTGTAAGAGGTCAAGGCTTTTGCAAAATACTAGCTGGAGCATCGCTTATTTTTAAAAAACCATCTGCAGAGATATAAATGTATGAGGTAAGCCTAAACGATGTTGAATCATTATATGCTGATATCATATTTTATCTAAAGAATGGATATGATCCTCCAAATCTCAATTACACCAAGAAAAGAGCTCTGAGCTTAAAGGCTAAACAATATCAGCTTGTGAATGATGTTCTTTTTAGAATGAATTATGATTCTATTCTCCTTAGATGTCTTGAGAAATCTGAAGCTCAAAAAGTCCTGCAGGAACTTCACGATGGGCCAGCAGGTGGACATTATGCTGGAGATGCTACCACACATAAAATTCTCCGTGCAGGCTATTACTGGTCCACACTATTCAAAGAATCACATAGCTACGTAAGGAAATGTCAAGTTTGTCAAACTGCTGTTGGAAGACAAAAGAAACCATCATTGCCATTACAACCAATCAACATTGAACAACCTTTTGATCAATGGGGATTGGATATAATAGGTGAGATCGTTCCTCACTCTTCTAAGCAATATAGGTATATCATTACAACAACTGATTATTTTACTAAATTGGTAGAAACAGTTCCTCTCAAGACTGCTAATGCCGAGCATATCATCGAGTTCATAGATTAGTTCATAATCACCAGGTTTGGTTTACCTTCTGCTTTAATGTTTGATAATGCATCATATTTTTCTGGTAATGCTATGAATGAATTTGTACTCAAGAGAGGTTTCAAACTTAAATACTCTGCCAATTATTATCCACAGAGAAATGGGTTAGCTGAATCCACAAATAAAAACTTAATCAGAATCATTAAGCGAACCATTGATCAAAATCATAAAAATTGGCATAAGTCTTTAATATATGCTTTATGGGTAGATCGGATAACGCAAAAAGCCTCCATTGGCACTTCTCCCTTTAATTTAGTTTATGGGAAAGAAGTGGTTCTTCCAACTCATCTAGCAATTCCTTCTTTGGCCTTAGTTCAATATATTGATGAAGCACCAACTTCTTCCTTACAACTAAGACAACTAGAAATAATTAAGCTAGAAGAACAAAGAGAATAGGCCAAAATAATTCATTCTCATCACCAAACATTAGTTAAAGCTTCTTTTGATTCAAACATGATATCCAGAAAGGACTTTCAGGTCGGAGATCTAGTTTTAAAATGGGACAAGGCTCATGAGGAAAAAGGGAAACATACAAAATTTCAACGAATGTAGCTTGGTCCTTTCCAAATCGCAGAGATCATAGGTCCATCTACTTTTATGTTACAGGATTTAACAAGAAAAAGAGTCTTTACCTGTTAATGGACAAATCCTCAAAAAACATTTTCCATAAAAGATTATTCTTCTATTTTGTATATTAGTTTTTTATTATTTTTCATAATAAAACCAGTTGTTAATGGTTACATTTGGAATTTACAAAAAAGATACAAATTCTCTTTTAGATTTTGTTTTTTCACTTATATAAATAGAATTATTTTAGAAAATTGAGAATTATTATTAAAATATATAGTTAAAAGCTTTAAACCTAGAAATGATACTAGTTTCAACTTTGAAAATTTTGATAAAAAGAAACTTTTAGTGAGAAATTGTTTTATATCAGTCTAATGAAAGGTATCAATAACAAAATGAAGATTCTCTGTAAAAAATTCCTTTCCAAAAAACTCTATTATTGTCGTCCAGAGCTATCTTAAGGAAACAATGACTTCCTCCCCACCTAGAAAATTACAATGTTCAGGGAATAATCCAATAATGCACTTTAACTTAAAGAGTAAGAGGTCTCATCACGAGCTGACTTATCATGATCATAGATATTATAGCTTGTTGACTTTTCCAATACTGCATACCACAACAGGGCAATGACTCAAGATTGTTGCAATCAAAAGGCAAGGGGTCTCATCACGAGCTAGCTTGTTCAACAAAGTTATAAATCAAGTGAATGGCACTATCATAAATTGGCTACCAAACCAAGACATTGTTATTTAAGGATAAAAAAAAAGAAAAATGAAAGCAATAAGTGTGGATATGGATTTCTCTTTGAAAATTGTATATTTCTCTAAGTAGGATATAAGATCATTGCTGGGTAAGAGGTAACCCTGTCGAGGCTATAAACACTTGCTGACAGCAGTGGCTCTACCTACGACAAATGAGCATATTTAAAACCGATTTACAGAGAAGCCTTTGTTTTTATCCTTATAAACTAAGTAATGACTGATATAGATACAAGGACTAGCTTGAGGAAGTAAATAGTCAAATTTTAATATAGAAGAAACGAAATATCATTAATAGATAAAAGCATAATGTACTTTGTCTTTCTATAATAAAGTTTGATTTTCTGGAAAATTCTCTATTTTGAAAGTTTAGAAAATTCAAAAGAAAAGCAGAGATAACTGGTTCTTCCGAGTGAATCGCCAATTGTTGTGGCCAGCAACAACCCCCCCTTTTTATTTAGTATTATCCCTAATACTAAATAAATGGGGACCCTTATTCAAAAAATTTAAAAAATATTTTCTTTTTAGAACTTGTTTTTCCTTTCTTCAATAAAAATTACTATCATAAACTTAGGAAAATATTCCTTGAAAAATCTAAAAACTTAAGTTTTATGATAGCATAGAATAAAATCACTCTTTAAGGAATATCACGTCGCAAAAAGGTAATGAATGCCTCTTTATAAGCGAAACACAAAAAATAGCGAGATCGCGATGCGAAACTACATTCATTGCATCGCATGCTTAGAATGTCATATCTTATGCTGAAAAAATCGCAAATCACCGATGTGCGATAACATATATCACAAATTGCGTCTCGCAGGAAAATGCATTAACGGATGTTTGTCATATGTTATGTCTTGCGATCTTGCGATATTGCGATATAGCGATTTCACGATGTTACGATATTGCGCCACTATGATGTTACAATTCTACGATATTGCGATCTGCTATATTGCGATTTTGCGATATTGCGAAGCAAATCACATATCTTTTGAGGCTCATTATACGATAAAATCTTTCCATAAATCGAGACCTGGTTATGCGCTTTAATGTTAATCAATGAATTGGTTGTCACTCATTAATGAAAAATGGTTTCGTTATGATCGAAGAGTTATTTCACGTAAGGTGATATATTTTATACGTCTTCAGCATTTAAAACTTTCCCGTCACCTTTTTTCTATCATTATTCTCACTTAATTCGTGAACTGCAGGAGCGAAGAACTAAGAACTATACAAAGAAGTATTCAGAGTATTATGGGAAAGAAAGACAAGGTTCTAAGTTCTAAGGACAAAGAGATGACGCCCTTATACACAGACACCGCCTGTAACAAAGACGCTGGTATCACTACTTGGGAGGGCATGTATAATCTACTTGAGGAGGAGAACCCCAGAGTAATGGAGG
>JAXQQM020067588.1:0-70910 GCA_034641835.2 Pinus albicaulis
TGTCAAAATCAAATAATCTACATAAAGTACAATGATCAGCAACTTACCCTCCACCATAATCTGGTATAGGTTAGGATCCGCCTCACTCTTGGAGAATCCAAGTCCGATGAAATAACTGTCTATCCGTGTGTACCAAGCACGAGGTGCTTGTTTCAACCCATACGGTGCTCTACAACGCTCTCTTGAGCACGCACACATGCGACTCGGCTGCTAAAGATCTCAAAACCTTCGGTCTACTCTGTATTACCTCCTCCTCAATGACTTCGTTGAGGAATGCAGTCTTCACATCCATCTGATGAATGTGCCAACCCATCTGCGCTGAGAGAGAAAGGATGGTCCGTATGGAAGAATACCTTGCGACGGGTGCAAAGGTTTCTTCATAGTCGATCCCCTCGATCTATGAGAAGCCACGGGCAACAAATCTTTCCTTGTGCTTCTCGATGCTCCCATCAGCAGCTTGCTTCACTTTGTAGATCCATCTTGAACCTACCACTGATCTCCCTTCCGGCCTTGGGACAATCTCCCATGCATTGTTTCTGAAAATCGAATCATACTCTTCCACCATGGCATCTACCCATGTGGGATCCTCCATAGCTTCCTCGAAAGAGGATGGCTCCGTCATGATACACTTTCTCATAAGAGCCATGTATCCAGTATACCAGTCAGGTGACTGTCTCTGTCTGCGCTATGATGTAGGTGCTCCTACAACCTTCTCTACATCTTGAGCCAGTCGCTCAGCTTCTGTAGTGCACTTCCGCCCTCTAATGGTTGGCGCTGCATGAGTGGTCTCTTCCACTCCATGAACCTCATCTTATGGCTGATCCACATCTTGAGACTCATCCTTAGGAACTAATAGCTCCTCCTCTGCATGCAAGTGTGGCTCCCTCTCAAACGAACACTTCATGGCTTTCTCCTCTTGAAATTTGATATCCCGTCGCACAACGGTCTTGCGACTGTCTGGAAAATACACACGATAGTTGTGGGGTGTATCAATGTACCCCACAAATATCCCAACCTCTGCGATCGGCTCCAGCTTCTTCCTGGCATCCTTCGTCACATGAATGTAAACAGGTGAGCCAAAAATCTTCAAATGAGAAATATCAGGCTTCTTACTAGAAAATGCCTCTTCGGGTGTACTCATGCCAAGTACTCTATGAGGACAATGGTTTTGCACATAAACCGCAGTGTTGCATTCCTTAGACCACAAGTGTATGGGAAGGCCCTGATCTTGCAACATCGCCTGTGCAGCACCCACGATCGTTCTTTTCTTCCGCTCTGCGACCCCATTTTGCTTTGGGTTATGAGGCGCTATGAGCTCTCTTCGAATTCATTCTGCGCTGCAAAAGTCCTTGAATTCTCCAGAGCTGAATTCACCACCATTATTGCTCTAAAACCTTCACCTTCCGCCGATTCTTTCTCAACCGATTACCTTGAACTCACAGAACTTTGAGTATGTCTCGCTCCTCTTCTGCATGAAGAAGATCCAGCACTTACGAGAAAAATCATCAACAAATATCACATAATACATGTGCTTTGCTGTCGAAGCTACTGAGAAAGGTCACACACGCGCGCGCACCGTCTGTGTGAATTATCTCAAAGAATCGTCCTTAAACATCCTTCTCGTGAAGGTGGCTTTCACAAATTTTCTAAGGTACACCCCTTGCCTTTGATGCGGCGTAGAACATAGGAAACCGGTAGAAATCTTCTACGGTATCTTCCAGCTCACATAGTGAGTGGCCCAATCTCCGTGCCACAACTCGCCATCATCAACTCACCACTCTATGCCTTTCTGCCATTGCTACGCGATCATCTACCTACAATTGATAAGGTTCACTTGCTCGAACCCTATCCTTCGAGTCTCACCAGTTGCCTTACTGCGTAGGAAAGCCTTTCCCTCGCTAAAGACAACATCATATCCCTTGTCTTCTAACATCGCCACAGAGATAAGATTCTTCTTCAATCCTGGAACATGCATCACTTCCTTCAATGCGAAGGGTTTACCAGACTCCCTCTCAAAGGAAATGGTACCGATACCGGTCGCACTGTATCTACCATCATCGCCCATCTCGATGTGCACTCCAAGATCTTTCTCATCCAGATCAGTAAACAAATCTCTATCTCCTGTCATGTGAAAAGACGCACCACTGTCAAGAAACCACACTGATCCCATCATACTTGAGACCAAGCATGCGATCAGCGAAAAATCCAGCTCAAAATGTGAGGCTAAGGCCTCTCCAGCTGCAGTTCCAGCAGCCTGCTTATTTTTCTTCTTCTGTGGACAATTAGTGGCGTAATGTCCGTGTTGGTGACAGTGAAAGCACTTCACCTTGGACATGTCCTACTTCTTGCCTTTCACACTGGAATGAGAAGCTTTCTTGCTCTTCCCCTTCTTTTCTTTGGTAGCCAAAGCGAAATTCTCTTCATCAGAGTTCTTTGATGAAGATCCGTCCCTGGTACTCCGCCTTATCTCCTCTTGCACAAGATCCGACCAAAGTCGCTCCCATCCTGGAAATTTCTCCCGACCATTGAAAGAGTCATGATAGGAATGCCAACTCTTCGGAAGCCCTAGGAGAGCCAAGCTCACCAAGTCCTCATCATCAACAGTCACCCCCACACTTCCCAGCTCATCCCTGCATTAGATGAACTTCGTGAGGTACTTGGGCATACTGTCGCCTTTCTCCATCTTTATGTTTCTGAGTCTATCCTTGAGCGCCAACTTCCTCTGGTCGCTCTTGCTTTGGAATAAATCTGTCAAGGCTTTCCACAACAAGAATGGAGAAGCCTTACCATGCAGGCTGGACACTATGTGATCCTTCACACCCTCCAACAAAATCCTTCGACACTTTGCTGTCTTCTTTTTCCATGCCTCAAGTACGGCAACATCACTAGAAGTAGGCTTTGGAACTTCAGCATCTATGAACTCCTTCAATCCATTGTCATCTAGCACTGCCTCCATCCTGTCCTTCCATGCAATATAATTTGAGCTGCCCTCAAGGGCATACTCCAATCGCAATCCGTTGAAAGACATCTCAACTTCGACACCAAGAAAACATTGCTACAAATTCGAATTCCACCAGCACAAAACTCAACCGCTTCAATGTTTTGCAATTGCTCCAATGATCAATATAGATCTGATACCATGTATAAATTTGAATAACTGAGATATTATTCACCGAGATTCTTCTGATCACACACTATTTTAGCTTCATGCATAATACATAATCTCTTCTACCATTGATCATCACATGCGGAAATAAAATCAATTGCATGCATACATTAAAACCACAAAAAATCACACATATGAACACAGTATTTAATGGGAAAGATTAAAGCTGAAAACCCCAACTATCTGTATATTATATGTCATGGAGATCATGTAACAATCATAGTACAAAATATCCTCACAAGCTCTCATGCACAACCTCAATTGCTACACACTATCAAGCTAGATCTAGCAAAACACATGCTCCAATATTTTGCCACTTGATAGCCAGCCTCTATTGCGTGATTAATGCTATGGGATGGCTTCATTAAATAGATAAACCACCTGGCTTGAACTGCGCAATCCTCATGGGCTACTCCACCTATCTGTGTGTTGAAAATAGCAACAGTATAGTCACAACTAATAGTTAACCTGCTCTTTCACCTATCTCTGCACTGGTCTCCACTGAAACTGTCCATGCACTGAAGTTAACTGATGCATTATTTAGTTGATTTATGAGTTTATAATTAGTGAATTAATTAATAATTAATTCACACCACTCTCACTAATTTTATCAATTATTTAAACCGAATACAAATAGCTCAACTATGTTTAGATTAGTTAAACTGAATACAACTCCACTAACTTCCTCAATTAGCTCCACCAAACTCTTTCACAAGAGTTCTAACTGAAGTCTCCATGCAATAGCTCCACTTGACCCTTAGGAATAGCGTAATTCCTTCTGTCAGCTGCATGTGCCACTTCTGTGCACTTAACTAAAGTGCTCCAAGAGGATAAGATAATGCTTAGAGTCCAAATATTATTAAGAGCTAATAATATTTGACATTTCTATTTTTAGACTGGCAATCTAAAAATAGATTCCCCCAGTATGTCTAAAAATAGAAGTCCATCTATTTTTCCCGACTTGACCAACCATCTACAAATAGCATCCTGCAACTCATAGAACATGATCCATATGTCTAAAAATAGACTTTGCGCCAAAAAATAGCCTGCGGGCCCACTTAGTGAAGGCAACTCCTTTCCACTAAGCTCATCATCTTGTTGCAATCTCAACATGAAGAAATAGATGATTTTGATGTTGGAACTTCTAGTGAGAATAATTGTGCAATTATACCTCGTTGTTATTTCTTTAGAATCTTTGTCATGAAATTAGAGCTTATTATCTTTCCTATCTTCTTGGCAATACCCCATTATTCGACTTCCTTTCCTTCTGAAAAAAATTTCAAGAAAATTTCTTGAAAATTAAAAGCTATCGTCCCCAAAGATTGTAACCATTGTACTCATAGTACAACATCAGCACCTCCCATAGGAATGGAAAGCATTGGACTATTAAATACATATTCCCCCATGATTAGCTTGATATTATGGCATTTTTCAGAGCAATTTATAGCTCCTCCATTTGAAACCATCACTTGACATTCTGGTGCTAGGTATAGGAAACAATTCAATTCCTTGGCTACCTTAAAATGAATAAAATTATGGGTAATACCTGAATCAATCAACACTATTACCTTCTTCTTCTTTATATGTCCTTCTATCTTGAGAGTTTGAGGAGTGGTAATTCCTACCAATGCATTACACGATAGGGTCAGACTCATTTCTTCCTCTTCTAGGGTTTGTTCGTGGTGTATACCCTCTTCTTTTTAAGATTCTTGTTCATTTTCTTCTTCCTCTTCACAGTTTATGTAAAATAATTTCTTCTCAGCACACTTATGACCTTTAGCATATTTTCTATCACAACTGAAACAAAGCCCTTTTGTTCATTTTTCTTCCAATTGTTGTGGTGTCAACCTTGTAGGTTGTGCAAATCTAGGAGTAGCAACACTTCCCTCTTTATAGAAGTGGGTGGTAGGCTTCCTTTTCGCCATAATTTTACATTCAATTTTTCTGGCCAACTTGAATGCCTTCTCCAATGAACCAGGTTCCAAAACACAAACTTCATGTTGGATGTTATCATTTAAAGTACCTATGAAGAGATCAATCCTACGTTCCTCTGAAATATCAATTTCCGTTATATTCAATTTTTGGAAGTCCTCAATGTGCTCCCCCACTGAACCCTTTTGTTTGAGATTTATCAATTGGCTAAAGAAGGCGTTTCTCTTTGTATCCTCATAATGTGTTATCATTTCCTTTGTAAAAATTGACCAAGAGACAATTTTTTTTATGGAGCAAAGCCATCGATACCATAAAAATGTATTTTGTTCTAAATGTAAAGTTGCAATTCATACCTTTTGTGTGTTTTTCACATTATTGAGATCAAAATATTGCTCCATCTGTAGTATCCATGTTACAGGATCCTTTCCATCAAACTTCCTCATATCCATTTTTGGAATATGGTGGTTCTTCCCTCCAACATTAGGGTTTATGAAATCACGATTAACATTTTTTTTTCTCATCATGAGTTTCCTTTACTATCTTTTCACCATTAGGAAATATTTCTTGTATCAAATTTTCCAAACCTTCTATGTCTACTTTTAGATATTTCTTCATGTTTTCCATGTTGTCTTTCTTTTTTTCATCGATCTTAGCTTCCATGTAATCCATCTTAGCTTCCATGCCCACTTCCATGCCATTCATATTAGCTTCCAAACCATTCATCTTAGCTTCCACGCCTTTCTTCAAACCATCCATCTTAGTTTCCATGCCTTTCTTCAAAACTTCCATTTCATTTTTTGTTGCTCTTTGCGAGAGCGGGATTTGTTGCACTTGCTCTTTTAATTTTGATATGTCATGTTGTCATTCTTCGTTTTCATGAGTCATAGTAGAGCCTTCTAAAGGCGTAATGGGTGTTGAATTATTTTTAGGGGCCATTTTAGAATACAATACTCATATCTATTCTACAGTATGCCCTTCGAATCAATTCAACTTGATTCTTCAAACAAGACTTATGCAATTTAGAAAAAAAAAATCCACACCTTTTACTTGCTTTTAAGGAGCTCGATATTAAAATTGAATTATATCTATAATTGTGGATTTTTAATATCTAAAATTCAGCCCTGTAGTAGCCCTATGAAGATTATTTCAAATTCCATAGGTCTAATATGATTTGAATTCGTCAAGGAAAATTTATGTCTAATCTCCCACAATGACCGAATTATGGACTAGTTCAGTAGAGAGAACTTGTACAACTTGCCATGTGTCACTATTTCTTTCTTTGGCTCTAAAATTGATAGAAAACAAACTACAGTCCGTGTGCTTGTGGCCAATTTTTACGGAATTCTAATCTGATGCTCAGAGAGAGAGAGCTATGAAGATTTTCCCATGATCACCTCTTTAAGATGAAATTCAGAAGCCTGGAAAATCCCTAACTTCCACAGATCATATCTCTGAAACTATTGCAAACCAAGATCTGAAATTTTTCAAAAATGTTCCTAAGGATTTTGGCTTCACACTATAAACCATTCATCTTTTGAACCTTCGTAGAAAACAAGTTATAGCGAAAATTCCACGATGACCTTTTTAGGTTAAATTCAGGAGCCTGCAAAATGACCTAAATGCCATAGATCATATCTGTGACAATATTGTGAACCAAGCTCTGAAATTTTTCAATAATGTTCCTCAGGATTTTGGCTTTGCACTCTAAAAATTTTAGCTTCAGAGCCTTCGTAGAAAAAGGTTATAGCGAAAATTCCACGATGACCTGTTTGGAGCAACGAAACCCTAGAATCCCAAAGCTCTGATACCAAATGTTGTGAAACCAACTCCAAAAATAGAAGAAAAGAGATATCAACACCTTATAAATAAGCCGCTTTGAGGGGGAAACCTCCAATATATTACATGAATGAACAATTCTTGGATGATATAAATTACAAAACTTCCTTTCTATATATAGGAGTCCATGAGGCCACAATGTAATCCTAGTGGGGCCACAATGTAATCCTATCCGACGTAACAATAATAATTTAAGGGCACTATAATAATAATATTGGGGTTACATGCCCGTTGGGGTTTGGTCTAGTGGCAAGCGAGCGTTCTGTTAAGGCGTTCATGTCATGGTGCAGGTCACGAGTTCAAATCCCGTCTTACCTGAGGGGCTGTTATGGCGGGCTCAACAGTTCCTCCTAGGAGTATAGGGGTAGCCAACGGGATTCGACCCCGTGTAACGCGAGTAGGATACTGCTACAGTTGCCGATTCTCCTAGTCACAAAAAAAGAAAAAATATTGGGGTTACATGGGTACAATAATAACAATAAGGGGGTTACACTAACAACAATAAGGGACTATACTAGTAATATAGGGACCTAATAGGAGATAAGGAGGGTCTGCAAGCAAGCAGCCCATACCATTACTAGGTACATAGATCAGCTGGACATAGCAAGGCAGAAGCAAGAGAAAAAAAAGAAACAGATTGAGAGCTTAGAAGAGCAAGTGCTGATGCGGAAAGCTGATAAGGAGGAAATGTTTACCTTGACACAATAGGTAATGGCTTGCTGACCTCCCACTCATAGTTATGCCTTGTTTCTCCATGAATAATTCCTCTTCTTTTTCCTAGAGAGTATTCATAGTGAGATTATTCATGAAATCGAAGATCCAATACAGTTTCTTCGCATCCTGAGCATTCACAATGTTGTGAATCAACATTTAATGTGTGAATTATACATGCATGACTATTTGTTGAGTGATGATCGAAACTTCAATCCAGTCCCATTTATGGGAGACATCCATTTGAGAGATTTTACCTCCTACACCATTAATCAGGTTAAGTGGAAAAAGGATTTTGAGACATTTCAGGAGAACCAAGCTACAAGGCCACTTATAATAAGGAGAGAGAATGGTCAGTATGTGAACATCTACAATAAGCATGCCACCTTTTTAAAAATTGAGGGCCGCAGGGAAAAATGTTGGCCACACAAAAATGGTGTATTAATCTCTGTACCAAACAGGTAGTTACTTTCACAGATGATTCTCATGATGACTGTCAAAGGAGGTGGATGCTGTCATCGTCAGCCATCAAAAACCAGGAGCCTTTTGGGTCACCTAAATTTGCACGAGCATTAGAGATATTTCCATGATACATTGCATGCATCCATACTCGCGGGGTCCAGTGGATGGGACTGAGGCCCTTCAATTCCCTATTGTTTGGTTGCCAGCAGAACATTATATTTCGGCATACAACATGGCCAATGATTGGTGGAAGGAGATTTTTCTTTCAGATGGATATAAACTCCCAAGGAAAGAGATAGTAGATAAATATGACCTCGCTCAGCTTCATGCCGACCAAAGTCGTTCCAATCCAGACCTGCGGAGGCGACGAGTTGCATGAAGAAATGCAGAAAGACTAGTTGGGGGGAGATGTTGGGAGCCAAATCTGTACATATTTTCTTTCCATTTCTAACCACTTTCTTTACCCATTTGTATCATTAACATTCAAGTCATGTTCTAAAGTGCATAGGTAAACCCCTCTATATGTATTATTGGAATATTTAGTTGATGAAGTAAATTCATGAGGATTGTTACCTTATTCGATTTACTAATTTCACTATTTTCGAAGATTTGGTGGTCGAATGACCATATCTGCAATTCCTGGGACAACTCTGAGTTGGCAGCACTATTTTGAGCAGCGCTGCAACAACACAAAAAATCCAAATCCTTTCTTTGCCTTCTTTAGCATTTATTTTGTCTTTTATAATGCTTTATATTTGTAGGCACTAGTTGCTGGGATTTCAAGAAAAATCATTGTAAACATTTGTATAAGAAAGGCTCTGGAGATGTGAGTCGGGGGTTGGAAATGAAATGAATTGAGTTTTGTAACAAAACATTATTTATCAAGTTAATGCAAGTTATCTTCATGTTACCTTTGTGATTTTGTAAGCATATCGCAGCCCTGATCAGAGAGTTGGGCCCACTCTCTGATCAGGTGCTATGTATTTCCTATGTGATGTTAATTCTATTTCCTATTTTGTATAAATTATAATTGTTGTGACAGTAGATTTATTGTTGTGAATGCATTGTAAGATTTACGATTTATTACTACCATTTTTTTATTTGATGTTACAGTGATTTTTTCTTTATTTAATTATTGAATCCACGTTTTATATAAGAATTGTGTCGTTGTATCTACATATACTTTGCGCGTTAACCTTGAAATAACAAATGCACCCGGATTGATGAATTTATGTGGGAAATGGTTTGAAAAATTATTCACACTTGGACACCAATAGCTGGCAGACAAAAGTAGGGCTCATCTCTAGAAACCTCTCAAAAAATAAACAAAATAACTCTGAAACAAAAGGGAAGGTCAACCTCCCACATGCTTGAGAACGACATCTATCTAATGCTATACAAAAATGGCATACCATCTAACAAGTGGTGGCATATGGAATAAAGAATCAACATAAAATAAAAGAGGGCAACTAATTCACTACCCATCACTGGTATAATGTGCGATGGTCAGAAATAATAGTGATATGCACCTAACCTCCTCTCGACCAAACGAAGCAATGCATAGCTAACCACTAGACACCTGAAAATCTACAGGAAAAAGTATATCATCCCTAATGTATCTTTAGGAGTACACAAACTGACTCAGTGCTGAATAAATGATGGCGACATCTGGGAACTAGGGAAAATCCTACCCTCTCCTAGATAGGCCAGTAATAAAATAAATGTTCTCCTTAGTGGGCTGGTACCACTGGCTAGGACCGACCCAGAAATCATATTGGTGGGCATCCCACCTATAGAAAAACTATCCTAATAACCCACTATTCCCCTTTAGGGATGTAGCCTCCTCGTAGAAATTAAGGAGGCCTACCTCCCTTAAAGAGAAACTGGGCAGGTGATGTAAGAGGGAGAGGATACAAATGTCTCTCCCTCTCCCGTGCCTACCACTGTTGTATCATGTTATAATTGTCCTCCCTCTGCTCTTGTTGTTGCATTTCCTCTCTCCATTGACGTCATTGAATTATTCACATATTAAATACATCAACCTCCCTCATACATACAAACTTATTTTTTTTATAAAATGAAAAATGTATTTACAAATATATAAATATAAATATAAATTTTATCAAAAAAAAAAATTGGTGCGCCAAAAAGAATAATCAAGCACCACCATCGGTGTAAGCCTGTCTGTCACGCACTTCCCACGATGTGCATGAAAAAAAATCACGCACCGCAAAAACAACAATTCTTGCTTCAATAAATATTTTTCTGTTGTGTGTTGACCAAACTACCCGCCCTGGTGCGGTTGTTATAGCACAACGCACTGCTAGTTGGAAATATTTTACCATTAGAAGTGGCGGTGCATTCCCGTAATATGGATGCACTGGACCACTATGTCTATTTTTACATAATTCCTGGTGCGTTCCGATAAACGACCACACCGCCATAAATAAAGTGTTATTTAAAAAAAAAATTAATTGTCGTTGAGATCGAAAATAGACACGCACGACATTATTTTATTGTTAAAGCGGTGCGCTTTTTATCGGTACCACATCGGGTTTTCACATTTACTACTTAATGTGGTTTCCATTAACACCATTCACAGTGCGGTGTATAAATTTATAGGGAGTACCGAGAACTGTGTGAGCCGAATGGCTCAAACACACCACGCAGTTTTTTTTTTTTTTAAACGATGAATTTTAACGCAATTTCAGAAATTATTCCGCAAAAATATTAAGTTGGTGAGAAACGAGTAGATTACCTGCACATTTTCATGTTGAGGAGGCATATTTGCAATGGAATACACTAAACCAAATTTTCCAACCGTTTTGCAAAATTCAAAGTCCACACAGTGAGAAATGGACAAAAGCAATGCAGGTAATAGGAGCATTGATGGCAGGGCGCCTCAGAAAAGGAAAACTCATAGTGGTGCTTGAGAGCTCTACAACACTGTAACAAGTAAAAATGATTTTCTTACGGCCGATATTTTTTTTTTAAATTAACCCTTTTTCGGTGTGGTCGATGATGAGACACACCGAGTGATTGTATCAATGTCGCACCGCACTTCTTTATGGTGCACTGGATTACTATACGCACCGAGCTAGTTTGTACGCAGAGCATAGTGTCTCGATGTGCCATTTGGTAGTACACACAGGTGTGCTTTATATAAAATGCATTGGTGCGTTGTATGTATGAAGTGCACCTTTGTTTTTGTAGTACTTAAAAATAACTCTACAATACTTATTTAGCCTCTACTATGCATTGGTGCGTTACATATATATCAAGCGCACCAAAAAAAAAATATCCATAAAAACCTTCACTTTGGAACATCCTCTAGTGACCTCTGCTACAAACAAATATTTGGGCTATTTTTATAAGGGCTTCCTAAAAAACATCTGCTAGAGGGTCTTTTCCTTGTAGTGCAAGTGTGAGAGTTAGACACCATGAGTATTTCCGATGCATCCAGTGTTTGATATCATATTTATCCAACAATTTAAGTTTGAATACACATCTGTAAGAGTCAATTTTTACCAAATCTAATAAATATCAGAGTGGGGGGCGGGGGGATACTATGGATTTAACACATAGTACACCAACCTTTAATAAGTTAATATTGAAATTTTAAACCCTCATTTTTCCTCTATGTATTCTGCTGGGGTCCTGTGTTTTGATAGATTGGCTTACAAAAAGACAAGGAAACATACAAAACTAACTTTAGAGCTCTAGGATCTAGCCCTCCTAGTCTCAGAGAGGGATCTCTCAATATGTTTATAACGATGTGTCTTGAAAGGTTTAGAAGTTGATTTTAGGCTAGTTAGGAAGTGCAGGGTTGTTTGTTTTGTATGTTTGGTTGGAAAAATGTGTTTCATGTGGTATAGATAGAGCATGGGAATCTACAAGCCATTGGGCAATGGAGTCACGTGAAAATCCCAAAGTTCTGACTGAGAAGGAAGGGAAACTAGAGGGAAAATATAACTTGGTCAAGGATCTGTTGAATAATATAGGTGAAGTGGGATGGACATTAAGGACTAAGAGTGAAAAACAAGATAAAACCTTTCACAATGGCTTAAAATATTCGGGGAATGCCCTATTTCCTCCAGTAAGCTCACTACTTTGGACTTAATCAATATAAACACTCAAGGGAAAGAGAAATGCAGACTAAACCTTCTTGATAAAATATAGGATTTGGGGAACGCCCTATTTCCTCCTACAAGTTCACTGCTGAAGACTAAATCAACAAAGACATAAAATTGCATTCAAAGAAGAGGGAACAACTTAGACATATAGGACTGAAATTATAGGGACCTTTAATGCAACAATTACAATAACAAATAGAGGGTATGTTTGAAACAAGTTCCTCTGTCAAACTACAAGCATTAATAATTAAAGGGAGATTTCAGATACAATATTCGGTGGTAAAGAAAGAGGGAATGCCTAAACATTCTTTAGCACAACCAAATTAACCATATCTGAAATAAAACAAACTGAATATTCAAGAGAGCTATTAGACTACCTTGTCATATTCAGTAGCAGAAAACATATAAACAGTGAAGGATAAACAGGTCAGAGGTTCTTCTAAGATACATTGCTCTACATAAAATTTTTATCCTACTCTATTCAAAGCATAACAGAACAAAGTGATAAACGGGAAATAACATTAACAATAGAGATTACTTCACAACCAGCATAGATCCATCTAAAACATAGATCTAACATGAGCCGAAAGGGATCAAATTCCTTTTGTTGCAAACTTATTTTAGAATACAAAAATTTGTTATTGTTTAAATTTCAATTTTGAATGTTATAGAGATTACATAACATGTGTATTGAAACATTTTATATTAATTCATATTAAATTATTTTATTCATAACTCACATTGGATATTTGATTCTATCATACATTAAAATATTTGCTTTTAACATTTTTTTCTATATATAGATTTATATAGAGTTGATATCACTTATTAAAATATTTTTTAAAAACGTAAGGTTTAAACATCTTACTCACATATTTTTTTTACTTCTAATTACTCTACATGATATTAGGTCATATGGACAAGTAATTAAAAATGCATAGCATATATATATATATATATATATATATATTTTTAATATAGCCGACATTTTTTTTCTATTTAGAGAATATTTTATTTTTATTTTACGAGGAATGAACATACTTAACCTAGCCTTCAAACTGGGATGTAGAAACAATTTAGATGCAGTTTAACCACATATCTACCAAGGGCCTTGAGAGATCCAATATCAAACTTTTTTTTTAAATTACATGTCAATTAATACACTTTACTGATTCGTAAATTTGTGATTAATATAGTTTTATGTGGTAATTTTTCATTGTTTAAATTGTATAATTTTATATTTTATCATTATTAATATTTTATATTAAAAATTGAATTAGTCACACATTTTCCTCTTATTAAAAAGTAACTACTCTACATTACCTTCAATTAAGTTTTCCTTTCAAGCTAAGGTTAACACACACACACACATATATATACACACTTTCTGTAGAGAGAGAAAATCCATGTTGAAATATATTAGTTAATATGGATATTCAAACACTTTCTTTAAGTTCTATATATATATTTTATTTCTATAAAGTTGTATACAATTATAATATCAACCCTTAATTGTTGTGTTAATAGATTTTTAATTGTTTAAATTATTTTTATTATTTTTTGAGGACGTGACATACTTACACATCTCCCTTGTACTCGATTCTAGAATGAGCCTTTTGGCTCAATTATAATATCAACACTTAATTTTTGGGTTAATAGATTTTTAATTGTTTAAATTATTTTTATTATTTTTTGAGGACGTGACATACTTAACATCTCCCTCATATTGGATTGTAGAATGAGCCTTTCAACTCAATGAGCCTTTTGGCTCAATTATAATATCAACACTTAATTGTTGGGTTAATAGATTTTTAATTGTTTAAATTATTTTTATTATTTTTTGAGGACGTGACATACTTAACATCTCCCTCATATTGGATTGTAGAATGAGCCTTTCGGCTCAATCAACACTTAATTGTTGTGTTAATAGATTTTTAATTGTTTAAATTATTTTTATTATTTTTTGAGGACGTGACATACTTAACATCTCCCTCATATTGGATTGTAGAATGAGCCTTTCGGCTCAATAACTAAGCTCAGGGATCCAATTGTCTAGCCTCCTTCATCAACATAAAACACAAAGACTTCCACACTCTTTTAGAACACCAAAGCATCTTCAAAGCAGCAATATGTATTACTTTAGAAATCACAAAATGCCAACCCTTTACAATGAGACTTCAAAGAGTCTTTATAGAGAAAATGAGAAAAGTGGGTGGAGAGAGTTTTAATGAATGTCAGAGATAGGAGAAGGTATTTCAAATGATACACTCTATGCCTTAAACATTTCATTGAATTCTAGACAGGATCAATAACTTTGTAGCTTGTTTGAGACCATTTTGATATGACAGAAATCACCCACAAGGTGTCCTTGAGAAGAAAATAATTTGGAGTGGTACGATTATCTTCTCGATGTGAGTTAAGTGAAGAATGGGCTATGAGGACTCCCATACTTCTAAATAACTACTTCTGACAATTTATAGTAGCTTCCCTGGTGCAATAACTGCTTGGCAGACTTGTGTGCATGGGTGAAGGTCATGTCTGTGTCAGTCATCGTTCTACATCACTAACTGCTCTGTCTCTTTGTACTTAAACCTGTATTAGCTTTGTTTATGATTTTCCTTTGTTGATTGCTCAAAACTCTTATGTACTGATGCTAGTATTCTATGTTATGTATCCTACCACTGGAAATGTGATCATCATATTTTCTAAGTTTTTTATGTACAGGTGGAGGATTTCGTTGAGCTAGAGGGTCACTGATGGTTCATGGATATGATATGTTGATTAACACGCTCTCGCCTTCTATTTCTGGTCCTTTTGAATTTGTTTCCTATTCCTAAGACTACTATCTGATCCTGTGTGTCAACTTTGTGACTGTAACACATTAATACCTTCATCGGCCATGAAAAAAACCTGCAAACACACGAAAACATGTTATGAAATCCTGCGGGCTTGGTTTAGGCTACTTGAAGAGGCTCTAGGGTGGTGGAGGAGCAGTGAGGAAGAACGCGATTATAGTGGAAAAATGGGAAAAAACACTAGCAGAGTAACCAACCAAGTGCTTTGGAGGTTTGGGTGCGAGGATAAACTGGGACCGTTAGATCATGATGATCTACGATGGAGACTGTCTAATGAAGTCATTTGAGAGGTTTGATGAATGGAGAAAGAAATGAAATGCGATATAATGTGGGTCATTGGATTAGAAAATAAATGGTGGGGATCACTTAATGAAATCATTTGGGAGAATAGGAGGAAAAAAATGAACGAGATTGTGATGTGATCAGAGCTATCCGATCTCAGAGATCAATGGCTGAGATTAACAATGGAACAACACTGTGGAGGGTGGTAAGGCGGAAAACCGGAATGGTTTTCATGCAGCATTTAAGTGGTTTAATATTTTGGAAAAAAAAACGCGATATCATTCACTTGTTGACACATGTCCCTCCCAATACCGGCCATTTCGCGTTTTTTTGAAACGTTAACTCTCGAGTGTAGAGAAAACGCGAAATGTGGTTTAAGCGGTCGAATCTAGAGGGTTAGATCGAATGATGCAGGTTGCACGTGATCGGCGGTAAGATGCACAGGTGGAACATATGGGTGGGGTCAATGATGGTAAATCTTGACCATTGGATCTCGGGAATGGACAGTCAAGATCTGTCAAAGGGAGAGAACGAGAAGGGTAGGGATTGAAGAGAAGGAGCAATGTAGACCATTGGATCAAACTTGATCAACGACGAAGATTTAACCAAAGGTCAAAATGTTGAAAGGTTAAGTGCAGAGCATGATGAGATCCTGGCCATTGGTTCTTGTGGATTCAATGGTCTAGATCTAATTGGCGGATCAGAGGAGAAAACTCATCACATCGGAGATTTTTTATTTTGTGATGCGCGATTGAGCGCTGGCCGTCAGTTCAGAGGGGAGATCAACAGTTAGGATTGAATCGGTGGATGCGATGACAGGGGGCTGCGAACAAAGTGTGATTGAATCCTGGCCGTTGGTTCTTGTGGATTCAACGACTGAGATTAAATCGCAAGATCGGCATCGAAGGGGGAAACGTGAACGGGACTTTGGATTTGCGAAGCGTGATTAAGCGCTGACCGTTGGATCAAACTTGATCAATGGTCAGGATTAAATCGATGGGTGCGGGTGATGGGCTCATAAGTGGAGCATGATCGAATCTCAGCCATTGTTTCTTGTGGATTCAACAGCCGAGATTAGATCAGAAGATCGGAGGAGAGGGCTTATCGCATCGGAAGAAAAAGGGAAGGTTGTGTTTGTATGATGCGACCAAGCGCTGGCCGTCAGATTGGAAGAGATCAATGGTCAAGATCAAGATAGAGGGAAAATGATGGAGGGCTTGCGATGGAGCATGACGAGATCCTGGTCGTTGGATCGGGAGAGATAAATGGTCCAAATCGCATCGGCGTTCGGAGGATAAAAGCTCATTGCATCAGAAGATTTTTAAGAACAAAGGAAAAGACGAGAAAGAAAAATCCGATTGCAATTTGCGATTAGGCCTTAGCGCTTGGTCATAGCATGGGTAACATGTGGAAAAGGGGCTAGGGCTAAGGCTGAAAGGGGATTAAGGCCTTAGTGCGAAAATGAAGATTTTCAAGGATCTTGAAGAGTTTTTTGAGGGTTTTGGAGGTTCTGATAGGGGTAAAGATGGGGTTTCAAACTTTGTAAAGGGGTTTTCACAAGGCTTGAAGGGGATCTAAGGCTTTAGAGGTTATATGGAGGGTTGAAAGATGAAAATAAGACTTTATGAAAATGAAGGGAAATAAGTGAAAATAGGCAGTTTCAGTGGCCTTTGGGACAACTTTCTTTGGTAAATCTACATGGCTTTAAGATGGAAACAGTAGTGAAGATGAGCCTCCAAGATGGGACAAACATAAGACTTCAAGGATGATAGATTTTCAAAGGAAATATATCTCTTGAAGGCTTGAAGACAAACTTAGCCACCATTTGGTATATCAAAATTTATAGGTGGCTAACAGTGGCTCCACTTGGGGAGGACAGCTTGCCCTTTAGGTGTCCAAAACCTCAGTAATATTTGTATTTAGTAGACCAGTGCCTTTTCATTGGGCAGCAAGTTTTATTTCCTTGATTGGTCTTCTTTTGATCTGGTAACCTTTTCAGCAACCTGAAAAAACTGTTATTCTTCAAAACAACATCTCTACCTACCCATTCCTACTGTCCTAGCATTTTTCTTCTTCTTTTGAATGCACTTGGACTAGCAAACTCTTTTTCAACATTTTATTTTGCAAAAAATAAAATAAAACTATCTAAGGCTACCCTTATTTCTTCCAAGAGCCTAGGTTAAACAGTTAGACTCTTAATTCTCTACCTAATCTAATACCCGTCAGGATTAAACAGTCTGACAGGTTTTCATTCTCTATATTCTAAGACAGAAATTGAAAATACAGTCAAACCAGGATTAGAATGTCTGGTTTGTTGTGGGTCCATGGCATAAAAACAGTTTCACATGAACTGAAAATTAGCAAAAATTACAACAAAATTGGGAAGGCTTTAAGTTCTAAAAACTGAAAACATCTTTCCTTCCTTTGCTGGCTCATATTTTGAGCTTTTTAGAGTCATATTTTCCTTCTTTTTAGCTCTTGTTAAAGTTGTATCCTTTTCTTTGTTGGTTCAAGTTTTGAGCATGTCAGAACCGATCCTACTTCTTCTTCTTTTGGCTCATGTTTTGAGAGAATTAGAGCCATATTTCCTTATGCTTCTAGGTTCAGATTTTCAGCATTTTTGAACCTCTCTTTTTGGTATGGGGCTATACCTTTCTTGTTTTATTTCTGCCCTCTTTTCTATTTTTTATTGGTTTTGTATTTTTATTTCTATTTTTCTCTATGCAAACGGTATGTACAATGGATAAAAACCCTGAAACTAAGACTCTTGACAGAAGTAGTGTTTAAGCATCCTGCCATTGACAGGACCTCCCAAAACATCTTCACCATTCAGTTCTTGCAGGAAAAATGCATTATGCCCTCTTAAGGAATGAATAATGTAGGGCCCTTTCCACAGATTTTCAAACTTACCATGTTTTCCTTTCTCTTCCCTTCTTGAATCCCATTTGATAACCACATTTCCAACTTGGAAGTCATTTGCTTTAGTCCTTTTGTCAAATTTCCTTTTGATGTTTTCTTGGACTGTTTGAGTTCTCTGGTAAAATTCCTCTCTGGTATGTTGCAAATGGATGGTCTGACTAATCCTTCTCTGCATATCATTTTCTTCCACTTGGACATATTGAAGGGGTTTCATGACTGGAACTCCTAAGGATGTTGGGAAAACAACATCCATGCCATAGACCAGCTGATAAGGGGATGTGTTGATTGAATTTTTGGTGGTTAACCTGTCAGCCCACAAAGTATGAACAAGCTTACCATGCCATGCTTTCTGATTTTGCTCCAGCAACGTTTTGATGATGTTGATCAGGCTCTTGTTGGAGGATTCAGCAAGTCCATTTCCTTGGGGGTAATAGGTAGTAGAGTGGCCCAAGGTGATATGATATTTATGGAAAAACTCAACCATATTCTTGGATTGAATGGCAGCAGCATTGTCTGTGATTATTTTTCTAGGACAGCTGAATCTGGACAATATGTTGGTCTCAAGGAATTTAATAATGACAGAGTTAGTAGCATTCCTAGTGGGTATGGCCTCTATCCATTTGGTAAAATAGTATGTGGCTGTGAGGATCCATTTGTTTTGGGCTTAGGAGGGTGGATGGACTTCCCCTATGAAGTCCAAACCCCATTGTTGGAAGGGTGTTTCAACACTAATAGGCTTCAAGGGTAAGGGCAAGAGCTTTCTTCTACCATAAAAAATCTGGCACTTGTGGCAAGACATTACTAGTTTGTGGGTGTCTGGAAAAAGGGTTGACCAATAATAAACAGATCTGAGGATCTTGTTTGTTGTGGTCTTCCAATTTAAGTGCCCTCGACATTCTCCTTCATGCATTTCACGCATGATTTTTCCTGCATCAACCTTGAGTAAACATTTTAGTAACATCCCAACAACATTTTTCCAGTATAAAACTCCATCTTTCATGCAATAATTTAAAGCCTTATGTTTTACAAATCTTGCTTTTGTTTTTGACAAAGAAGGAGGAGCATTTAAGTAAAGCAACACATAAATAATATCAGCATACCATAGAGAGTTCGTGAATGTTTCTTCAGTAAAAGGTGCTAGGAACTCTTCTATTTCTTCTAAGGCATCAACCATATTCATATCCAGAACTTTGAAATTAGACTTGGCCATAAGCTTTGCTAATCCTTGCCCCTTGATGAGTTTAGTAGGCCTGATTTCTAAGTCATATTCCAGAATAGTGGCAATCCACTTTCCCCTTTTACCATCGGGGTCCTGACTTAGAATATATTTTACTACAGTGTGTGGCACAAAGGCAATGATATGTGAATTTAAGATGTATGCCCTAAACTCCCTTAAGGCTTTTACCAATGCCAATTATTGCTTTTCCATGATGTTTTATTTGAGTGGGGAATATCTTAAGGCTTTTCTGAAGAAGGATATAGGTTGTTCTTGCCCCAAGTTATTATTCTACAACAATACTACAGCTATTGTATGTTCAGATGCAAAGGAAAAAATATAAAAATCTTTGGTGAAATCATGACTGATCAGGACTGGTGCTTGAGTAAGGGCTTGCTTTACCAGTTCAAATGATTATTTAGCTTGCATTTTCCATTTAACACCTACTTCTTTCCTAAGAATGTTAGTGATGTTTCTCAATAGCTTAGCAAGGTTGGGGATGAACCTCCTCAAAAAATTAATCTTCCCAATGAAAGACTGTAATTCCTTGAGATTTCTAGGGTGGCTGATATTCAGTATGCCATCAATTCTCTTAGGATCTATCTTGATCCCTTCTTTAGAGATTATGTGACCAAGAATATTCCCTTCTTGGAGGCCAAAGAGAGTCTTTTTGGGATTTAATGACAAGCCAAATCTTCTACATTTCTCAAAAACTTTCCTTAAATGTTACAAATGTTCTTCATCAGTTTTGGAGAAAACAGTAATATAATCAAGGTAAATGATTATTAAGTAGCCTATGTATTCCAAGAAGGATATGTCCATGGCCCTCTGGAAGGTGGCTCCTGCATTCATCAAACCAAATGGAATTTTGACATACATGAATGTTCCCCAAGGTGTGGTAAAGGCTATCTTATGCTGATCACTTGGGAGGACTAACACTTGATTATAACCCGAGAACCCATCTAGTAATGATATTATTTTTTACCCAACTACCCTCTAAAGAATGTGGTCCATTTTTGGCATGGGGTAGTTATCTTTTAGAGAGGATCTATTCAGGTGTTTGAAGTCAATAGACATCCTAATCTCCCCTTTCTTTTTCCTGACAGATAGTAGATTGGAGACCCATTCTGAGTACCTGATAGGAACAATGATCCCTGCATCATACATCTTCCTAATTTCTTTTTCTACTGCAAGCAATAAAACAGGGTTTATCCTCCTTAGTTTATATCTAAAGGGTTTCTAATTTTTCTTAAGAGGAATCTTGTGTTGGATGATGCTAGTGTCATATGACTTCAAATCTTTATATTCCCATGCAAAATCATCTATAAACTCTTTGACGAGTGCTATGTATTGTTTTTTGATGTGGGCAGAAAGGGTGCTAGATAAATTAATCATTTTAGGCTTAGTTGGGATGCCTATATTGTGCTCTTCCACATTAGTTTCCATGGGTTCTGTCTTTGGTTCCTTAGCCACATCGTTGAAATCAAAGAGTTGTTCTAATGGTGCAAGGCCTTTGGGAATGGTATCACCTTTACATTCTAGAACTTCAAGGTCCCTTTGGTCTCGATCATCAGATAGATTTTCTTTGAAAAGATGATCAAATTGATTTATATCAGTGGGAGAGGGGGGCTCTGTTTCAGGAATTTTTTCCAAATCTAAACATTATTTTTCATGGCTGCAACTTGGTGATGTTGTGGAAAACTCATTTTTTGACAGCAGGAAATCCTGTATATGTTTATCATTGTTAAAAACCTGCCAGTGATCTTCGTTATCAGGCACTACTGGTCTGTTTTTTACCTTTATAATGAGTTGTTCATCTATTTGTGGTATTTGGAAATTACTAGCAGTGAAAGCCAGTTCGTTTTCCAGGTAATTTTGGGCTCTTGGTATGAACACAAGCCCATATTTTTCAAAAGTTTTCAGGAGATCTAATATAGTGTTTCTATATTCTTCGAGTTTGGGGTTTTTGGTTGAATATGCCCCTTTGATTTGTCTGATGATTAAATCAGAACATCCCTATATTGATATCCTTTTTGCCTTTAAATCTTTGAGTATGTGCGGACCTAGGAGATGTTGGGAAAAATACTGAGAGGGGGGGGTGAATCAGTATTTAGGGCAAACTGAAACTTTTTACTTTTTCATGCTCTAAAACCCATACGCTACTTTGCTGAAGCCTACTAGCGTATACACACGGATATCCTTCATAAAACTCACGTATACACGGAGATCTAATTATGCCATTAGTTCTTCACTTATATCATTCCATCATTCATTCATTAGATGTTCTATAAACAGTAAACATGTGCAGTAAGAACAGAATAAACCATCACACAAAGCATCACACATGAACACCAGGATTTTTAGGTGGAAACCCAAATCGGGAGAAAACCACCGCTGCAGTTGCTCAGCCTTCAATAGTTTATTATAGAGAAAACATCTTACAACATATGTGCTGGCGCAGACTTGACCAGCACGCAGGCACCCACCTGCGCTCGTTTACCAGCCTCTCCTGGAAGGGAGCTCCAACCCCCTGACTCGTTTACCAGCCTCTCCTGGAAGAGAGCTACGACCCCCTGCTCTCGTTTACCAGCCTCACCTGGAAGGGAGCTACGACCCCCTGATCTCGTTTACCAGCCTCACCTGGAAGGGAGCTACAACCCCCTGACTGAAGGCTACAACCCTCAACACCTCTATGGACCACGTTTCATCAATTTTCACACTGGATCCAAAGCTTCCTTTAGAACACCACTTGCAGGCCACGTTTCATCATATTTTTAGACTGGACCCACTCCATATTTTTAAGCACAATCAACCATGAAACATATACATATAACTCACTGACAGATATCAGTAAACCAGCAGAACAGATCAGACATTTCTTACCACAGACTTCAGCAAACCCTAGTTTGCATACGCGCTTTCCTTTCACTGATGTCGCGTATATACGCGCTTCCGTTCACACAAACCAGCGTATACCTCTGTACATATTACAGAGCTCATTTTATTGCGCATATGCGCTTTCTCTTCAGCGAAGCCGCGTATATACGCGCTTCCTATGCAGCGAACTAGCGTATAGATCTTCAACCATTATAGAGAAGCATACTTCTTCAGATCAGATATTCAGTTCAGATTTACCCTTTTACTTCAGACAGATTTTCGCCTCATCTCAGATCTAAGCCTTCCATAAATAGATCTAGTAGATACAAATACATTCCAGATCTAGATATTTCGCTTCATCATTTCTTCATAGGTGCATCATAGATTCAGATCTATTATCAAACCTTTACCCTTTCCATACAGATATACTTCATAGAGAAGTATTCATTCAAGCTCTGACATCTTGCTTCCACACTCATGATTTGCACAATGAATTTCTTCTCCTTATATAGGTTTACCCTTTTTCAATACCATGAGCTCCTTTTTGAATACCATGAGCCAAAACAATACCATGAGCCCAAAACTACATTACTTCCGATGGTATTCCTGGACGGGGTCATTTAGACGAATCATAACCCAATACAATGGGTCAATACCATGGTGGTTACCCCTTGTTTTGCACTTTTTGAGCGCTTTTTCCCATACGCGACTTGGAACGTTGATTCCCGCATGCATACGCGACTTCCCCTAGGCAAATCCACATATTCCTAGAGACATACTCTTTTCATCATAGATCTAGCACATAATTAATTCCTTTCTTCATTGCCTTCTGTATACACTGTAGATACATCATATTTAGTTCATCAAGACATATTCTATCAAGCACAACTTCATCAAGTAAGTTGCCATCATCTTCATCAAGTGGGTTGCCTTTCAAGAGCAACACTCAGCATCATATTGCTAACAAACATCATTTACCAAGACCATCAAGTCAAGAATAACTTCATTAGGTGGATTTCCATCAAGGAAAACACATGTCAACACTCGCATGTCTTCATCTTCATTCAGTGGGTTGCCATCAAGGACAACACTCTGCATCATATTGCCAACAATCTCCCCCTTTGGACTTGATGGCAACCACGATGGTGTTTGGTTACCACAACAGATAGGTACATTAAGAATAAAATGACACCATGTCACTCTCTCCATTTTTGACACCATTCTTTCTCTTCATTCAAACACCATGTCACTCTCCCCCTTTGACATCAAGGGCAAAGGGCGGATCAAAACCAACACACTCTCCCCTTTTCTCCTCATGTAGAAGAAGCGTTCTGCAGATCTGATATATACTGAAGTGACCAAGCTCCCCCTGAGTTCATGCTGAATCTTCAAACATATTTTTCAATGAAGTACATGACTCTATGAACTTCCTATCACCAAAGACTCATACTTACATCAAATATCCAACCAAGTGGATTTATATATGAGACTCAAGTACCCAACCAAGTGGGTTTACATATTTCAACTCACCTACCCAACTAAGTGGGTTTACAAAATTTGACTCAGCTACCCAACCAAGTGGGTTTACAAAAATTTGACTCAACTACCCAACCAAGTGGGTTTACAAATTTGACAAGTCCTTACATGACTGAATATTACAATTTTACATCATGGGTCTCAACAAGACCTTTTCATCAAATGACCATTTATGACCAAGACTTCAAGAAAAAGAACATATTTCAGAACCATCATAATTCCAACAATGCATTATACACAGCAAACCTAATGCTCCCCCTGAATCTGTGCATCCAAGCATCCTTTCCATATGACTAAGGCTCCCCCTTAGTTTGTGCATCCCGAACACTTTCACCAACAAATCATCAAGGCATTTTTATCAAAACATGAGAAATAGAATTATGAGAACTGGAACACCACCCGATATACCAAACAGTATCAGAGATACCAATCAGCACTGCAGTTGTGCTGAAGAGAGCTGACTCCAACCAAAAATGTCAGCAATCAGACATACGCGGTTTTCTTTGCAGGAACTCGCGTATATACGCGACTGTGTTTCATTAAACCCGCGTATCCAATGCTATCTTCTATATTTCAACTAGATCTGATCCTTTGTGAGAAAAAGACAGTGTTCAGCTTCTTTCTGAGATATTTTGAATGCTTCCCTGGACTATAGATAGATAGAATAGTGTAGTTGTTTCTTCAGGCGTCATCCAATGGTTGTAGCATAAGCACATTAGTAATCAAACCTTCAGATTCTTTGCATCATTAATACATTCTTTCCAAGAGAAATTATCATACCAGAACAACATCTTCACACAAGTGTCAAGCAATCATCCATGTGGTCCAACATCACCATGATCTTCAAGATTTAACATGAAGGAACATATGTAGGCAAAAGATCTCAACCATAGTAACAAACTCTGCATGATCTATTCTTATTTCTGAATCAAATGACTTCCAACTCATCTATGTGTGAGCATCAAGGATCAAAATCTCATCATAATGAACCATATACCAAGTCATCATCATTTAAGCATGAGTATCACAATAGCCAAGAATAATCAGTCATATTGCCAACAATGCAATCATTAGTATTCAACCTGCTGCTCCCCCTGAACCAGTGCTTCTCCTTAACTTGTGCTACCTAAATATTTTTATCAGCAAGCCATCAGCAACAATCTCTGCATGATCTATCCTTATCTCTGAATTATAGGACTTTCATCTCAGCAACGAATACTCTTCATTCAACAAGAAAACATGACTTATCCATAAACTTCATCATAAGACATCAAGTATCATATCATCAACATTTAGAACTGATAAATTAAGCTGATACAGAGTAAAAACTATAGTTATTATCAGTCAGACTGATGCTCCCGCTGGACCTCTGCTCCAGATCTTCAGCTATCAGATAAATTCTCTTATCATCAATGAATACGCGGCTGTGTCTGCTGGAACTCGCGTGTATACGCGACTTTGTTTCATCAAACCCGCGTATGGAAGGTGAAATATAGAAAATTTCACACCTTCATCTCCTCCTACAATTTTACCTTCTGTTCCTGTCTTTTCTTCACACCAGATGCATTGTCAGAAATACATATAACCAGAATAGTCAAATCATCCATGAGAGACATCATACATTACTCCCCCTGTGACGATACATTACTAAATCTGATAATGTATCTCACATCATTCCTGCAGTCAATCAGAGAAGTAAGCTTCAGAAGCGGATGACTGCAATAGGGTTAGAATTCCCTACGTTTCTGATCGGTCCTCCATCCTTTTCCAGATTTGTTTGAACTTTCTATTTGTGTGCTGAAAATTGTCCACTTTCTCAGATCTGTTCAACCTGCATTCCTTTTCTACATGTCCATACTTGTTACAAGAATAACATCTCATGTGTCCAGAGAAATAATCATAAGAATCATAATGAGTATTTCTAATCTTTCTCCTTTTGCAATCAACTGCTTTATGTCCATACATGTTACATGAGAAACAATATCCCCTTAAGAAACTAGAGTACCTTTTTGAGTAGAACCTATTTGTTTGTGGCTGAAATGATCTGCTCCTGCAATTTGCTGCAACATGCCCATAATTATGAAATTTAAAACATTCAACATTCTTGAATGAATTCCTTTGAGAATTCATGATTGTTGGTCGATCTTTTATTTCTTTCAACACTTCAGGTTTTGCATTGACATCCTCTGAATTTTTAGCACTTCCTTGTGAGCTAGATTCACCTTTAACAGTTTCATGGAAACCAAGACCAAGTTTGATAGCAGGAGACCTTTGATTACTTAGAATATTGTCCAAAGTGTTAGTACTATCTTTAAACCTCAAACTTTTAACCTTTTCTTCTAATTTACCTTTGAGAATGTTTACCTCAACCTCCAAGGCTTGACATTGCTTTGTCATGCTTTCTTCTTTCCTTCTTCCATCTTCTACTTGATCCTTCAGATTTAGGATCTCTTCTTTCAACCAATTTTTGTTTTCTTCACATGTTTGTTCTAGCTCTTCATTCTTCTTATTTGATTTTTTCAGATCTTCTTTGAGAGATATGATTTCTGCTTCAAGGCCTTCCTTTTCAAATGATTGTAGAGGTTCCTCATTTTTCTTACTTGATGCTTCTAGATCTGCTTACAGAGAGATGATTGCAGCTTCAAGTCCTTCATTCTTTTTGCTTGATTTTTCAAGATCTGCTTCTAGTTCTTTAATTCGATTGGATGCATAAGTATGAAACCTTTGATACTTGTCCACCTGTCCATTCAACATTTCTATTTGATCTTTCATTTGAGAGGTCATCTCTTTGTAAATAGAATCTTTCGTATCAATTTCCTTTTGTTGTTCTTCAACTTTGATCTTGATGGCTTCCACAACTTTACTATCTTCACTATTGTTTGCACAAATAAGAGTATTACAAGTGGCCTTCTTCTTTTCCTTCTTTGCCATGAGTATTTGTAGAGCTTCGTCAGAAACTTCTGGATCCATACTGTCACTTTCACTATCATAATCATTGCACATGCAATTAAGTAAGAGACAAGAACAATGATTAATACCTGGTTCATCTTCTTCAATTTTTGCTATACATGATTTCTGAGGTATCTCCTTGTTTCGAGTAGGCTTCTTCTTTTGCTTCTTTGCCATGAGCACTTTCAGATCATGGTCAGAATATTCTTCATCTTCACTGGAAACTTCATCATCATCTTCTTTTGCATAATAACTCTTTCTCTTTTCAAATTGTTTCCCTTTACCATGCTTTTCTCTATAAGGACATTTAGCAGCATAGTGACCAACTTTTCCACACTCAAAACATTTGAAGGGAAGCTTACCTTTGAATCTTCCAGTGCCTAGTTGGAGCTTTCTCACAAAATTCGCTTCTTCTTCTTCAGATATATAGCTGGATTCTTTGACAATTTCCTTTTCTTTTCCTCTTGCAGATACCTTAAAAGAAGCTTCTTTGATTTGAGATGAACCTCCTTGTCTCATTTCAAAAGCAGTCAGAATACCATGTAATTGAACAATAGTAAGAGTTTGCAGATCTTGCCTTTCTTCAATAGCTGAAACTTTAGAGTCAAATTTTGAAGTCAAGGATCTTAAGACTTTTTCCACCAAAGTAGTATCAGTTATGGTTTCACCCAAATTTCTCATTCGATTTACAATATCATCCATATGTAAGAAGAAATGGGCAATGCTCTCATCACTATGCATCTTCAAATTTTCATATTCAATTCTAAGAGTTTGGAGTTTTGCACTTTTTACCTTTGTGTCTCCTTCATAGCTTAGAATGATTTTGTCCCATATTTCTTTTGCTGAATGTAGCTGCATCACTTTAGCAAATTCTGGTTCAGACATGCTTCCCAATAAGACATTTACTACTTTGGCATTGATTTCATACTTCTTCCTTTCTGCTACATCGGTAGGAATACTTGCCGGGTATTGATAACCTTCTTCCATGATTGCCCATACATCTGCACCAAGACTTTGCAGATATGCTTTTGTTCGTACTTTCCAGAATATCAGATTGCTTCCATTGAATAGAGGTGGCTTTATAGACATTACTCCTTCTTGACTTCCCATTGCGATGGATCTCCTTCAAGCGATCAAGCTTCTGCAGAAGGACCACCCTCTGATACCAATTGTTGGGAAAAATACTGAGAGGGGGGGGTGAATCAGTATTTACTGCATATTCAAAAATTTTTACTTTTTCATTCCTTTAAAACCCATACGCTACTTTGCTGAAGCCAACTAGCATATACACGCGGATATCCTTCATAAAACTCACGTATACACAGAGATCTAATTATGCCATTAGTTCTTCACTTATATCATTCCATCATTCATTCATTAGATGTTCTATAAACGGTAAACATGTGCAGTAAGAACAGAATAAACCATCACACATAAGCATCACACATGAACACCAGGATTTTAGGTGGAAACCCAAGTCGGGAGAAAACCACCATTGCAGTTGCTCAGCCTTCAATATTTTATTATAGAGAAAACATCTTACAACATATGTGCTGGTGCAGACTCCTACCAGCACGCAGGCACCCACCTGCGCTCGTTTACCAGCCTCTCCTGGAAGGGAGCTACGACCCCCTGATCTCGTTTACCAGCCTCACCTAGAAGGGAGCTACAACCCCCTGACTGAAGGCTACAACCCTCAGCACCTCTATTGACCACGTTTCATCAATTTTCACACTGGATCCAAAGCTTCCTTTAGAACACCACTTGCAGGCCACATTTTATCATATTTTCAAACTGGACCCTTTCCATACTTTTAAGCAAATTCAACCTTGAAACAGATACATAAAACTCATTGACAGATATCAGTAAACCAGCAGAACAGATCAGACATTTCTTACCACAGACTTCAGCAAACCCTAGTTTGCATATGCGCTTTCCTTTCTCTGATGTCACGTATATACGCGCTTCCGTTCACATAAACCCGCGTATACCTCAGTGTATATTTTATTGCGCATACGCGCTTTCTCTTCGCTGAAGCTGCGTATATACGCGCTTCCTCCGCGTCGAAGTAGCGTATAGATCTTCAATTATTCCAGAGCAGCATACTTCTTCGGATCAGATATTTAGTTCGAGGACACAACACCTTGACAGATGTTAGCATATCTGAATCTGTTGCTAACATTGTAAGCAGATCATGAATGCAATCATTCAGATCTAATTATTGTTTCCCCTGCGTTTGCTGTCCAGGGCATGTGAATGAATTATACTCTGGAAACCACTTCCTTTCACTAGTCCTGCTTTAGCAGAAGTATTATTCAGCTTGTCTGGCCTGCACCATGGTTACCCGTGGACTTCTTCTCTTATATAGTTTTACTTTTCAAAATATATGACCATTATTATTTTAGTCATTACGGGCAGGATATTCAGTGAAATCTTAAATACAGTGAGTCCAGCCTGTGATTTTAGTTTTTCTTTTTTAAGAAAACGCTTTCCCGTGACTTGGAACGTTGATTCCCGCGTGCATACGCGACTTCCACTAGGAAAATCCGCGTATGCCTAGAGACATACTGTTTTCATCATAGATCTGAATTCCTTTCTTCATTTCCTTCTGTATACACTGTAGATACATCATATTTAGTTCATCAAGACATATTCTATCAAGCACAACTTCATCAAGTAAGTTGCCATCATCTTCATCAAGTGGGTTGCCTTTCAAGAGCAACACTCAACATCATATTGCTAACAAACATCATTTACCAAGACCATCAAGTCAAGAATAACTTCATTAGGTGGATTGCCATCAAGGACAACACATGTCAACACTCACATGTCTTCATCTTCATTCAGTGGGTTGCCATCAAGGACAACACTCTGCATCATATTGCCAACAGGAGAAGGGTTTCATATTCTACAATGTATTTAGTGCATGAAAAATCTAATTTGCAGGCATGTCCTTTATTTGTGTTGTGTATCCATACACCAGCCCCTGCACTGTTTTTGTTGCAAGAGCCATCAAAGCTCATTCTCCAAAGTGTTTCTGTTTCATGTTCATTTGTTTTGTGTTGCTCAAGGCTACTGGGAGTTGAGGTATCTAGAGGTTGAGAAGAAGACAATTTTGAATGTCCCGGTGCACTAATGTCCTACTCGTTTTTCTTCTCTGTTTGGGTGACTTCATCTTCATTGTATAAAATAAACAAATCTAGATTTGAATGGGTGGAATAAATAGGAGTGTTGTGAGGTTTGTCCTTCCTACTCACCATGTATTTCATGAGGGTTTCCCGATATAATATTCTGGTTTGACCAAATACTGGTATGGTGGCATAAGACATATCCATTTGAAGATTTCCCTGAATCTTAGCTCCCCATGATCTAGATAAAAGCATGCCATATTTTTGGGGAATGTCAGCTACTACTACATCCATTACAAGATTCTTAGCAGGGATTTGGAATAAGTTAACACACAAATCTTTAAATAATCCCAAGCATTTGACCCTTCTAGAATCAAAGGAATACAATTCTTTGTATGGTCTCGTAATCTCTAAGCCTAGGCTTTCCATTACTGCTCTAGGCATAAGGTTGTGTGATGCTCCTGAATCCAGCATGGCATTGGGTAAAACTTTGTGATGTATTTTTAGACTAACATAGAAGGGAGGCACATCCCCTTCTTGATATTTTCCTTCAATTTTAGGACCAAACAACAGCTCTGGCTTGTCATTTGTCAAGTTCAAAGTAGCAGTATCAACATGTATATTCAGAGCTTTTAGGACCTGGTCTCTGTACACTTCCTGGGTCACTAATTCGGCCAGAGGTATGTTAATTTTAATCTTTGCAATCTCTCCCTCAAGGCTAAAAGGAACTATTGATTTTTTTGTATTTACATCTGTTTTCTCACTTATGTTTCTTTTAGCAATTTTGACTTGCTGAGTTTTATTAGGACTGTCAGTCTGAGCTGTTTTAACGGGGTGAGTAGCAGAGGTACTAGGGAAAATTTCTTCAATGTTTGGTTGGCTTATTTTCTCTTTGTTCAAATATGTCCTTTTAGTCAAAATGCAGGTTTTTTCTATTATTTTCTTAGGTTGATTTTCTGTATTTTTCCTAACAATAGAGCTAGTGTTTTTGTCATTTGGATTATCTATGTTCCCTTTGCTTCTTAGATCATAGTGTTTGTGCATTTCCATGATTTCATTCTCTAACCCCAATCTATAATCTTCAGACTCTTCATATGTATCTTCCTTTGGTTCTGAGGAGAAGAATCCTTATTCTTCTTTAATGAGGAAGACATCATCCCCAATGTATGATCCAATCAAGTTCACATGGTTTTCTCCCAAATTTTTAATCTCCCTTTATTCTTATTGATATACGTATTTTTATTGGAAGGGAGCTCTAATTTGCTGGTCATTATCTCGTTGTCTATCTTGATTGTTTTCTCTTCTAAAGTTTTGATTCCTATTTCTATTCTGACGGTTTTTTTGGTTTTCTCTTGGTGGTACTCTATCATTCAAGTTTATCTTTTCAAGCATCCTCTCCATCAGCTTCACTAGGTTGTCAATTTTGGTATCAGAGGATGAAGTTGAGGTTGCGGCATCATCTTTATAAGTTACCCTCTTCTCTAATCTTAACCTAGCTCTTTTCTCAATTAAGTTTGCTTCTACACTCACAACTCCCTTCTGCATGTCTTCTAGAGTTAAATAATCTCTCTCCCTTAGTTGATAGGCCATATCAACATCGAAACCTTCAGGATATTTCACTAAGGGCATGCCTTGGGGAGGCTTCATGTGAGGTGGAAGGGCATTGTAGACACTGTTAAAACTAGTGGAGTAATCATGGACACTCTCTCCTTAATTCCTTTTAAGGCTCTAATACTCTGCTAGTATTTGGAGAGGGTTTCTTTTGACTTCCATTTTTTTATGAATGCTTGATGTAATGAGGGAAGGTCATGGATGCTATTAGGAGTTAAACCTTTAAACCACTTATTTACTTCTCATCCTAAACTTTGAGCAAAGATCCTCATTTTAATGGTCTCAATATCTATCTCCATGTAATCAAATGCATCTCCCATCCCGTCTACATGTTGTTGAGCTGTGGTAGATTCTTTTCCGGTGAAATTGGGAATTTTAGATTGATAGTAATTTGGTAAGGGAACCAAAGGTTGTGGTAACACTAGTGGGGCATACCATGCTGCCATGGTAGTGTTTTGTGGAGGTAAAGGATTAGCTTGAGCAACAGGTATATGGATGGAAAAACTTCTTGGTCCGGCAACAAACTATTGAGTAGATTTAGGGTGAGAGAGACCCAAGTTATGAATGAAATGGATATCAGGAGGTGTTGATGGAGGGGTTTCTCTATCACTAATATGTTGAGCACTATGTGGTGGTGAGCTTGGAGGCTCAAAATCTATCTGCTTTGTACCACTGAATGACTTAGTTGTAGGTAAATTACTTGGTAAGTCTAAATCAGCTTGAGTATCTGATAGAGCTGCAAGGTTTTCAGGTGCTGAGTTAGCTCTATAAATGGGTCTGAGAATAGTTGGATCCCTAGATGTGAGAGACTTCTAAAGAATTCTTTCTGGATTTTCAACTATTTCGGGAGGATTTGGATCAGGATAAGCTCTGGTATGGATTTTTGTTGAAGCCAATATGTTAAGTCTCAAATCCAATAAATGGGAAACCTTACCAGATATGACAATCTTTAAGAGGCAAACTATCCTTAAACAAAGAAATCTAATCCTCAAAGTTTCCTTAAGTATGGATGATGTGGCAATGAAACTGGTCTCCCAGTGGAGAATTTTGGTCTTTTAGGAGCTGTGGAGTCGCCAGGTGGAAAATATTTAGCTTTTTGTGAAGGTAAAGTGTATTATGGTTCCACCACCATGTTTATTATGAAGCCAATCTGAAATTTTTTTGGGTTTTTCTGAGTTTATGAGTTTACAAGAATTTTCTAGACTATCATATACTCAATATGGTCCCACCGTGATCGCCATTATGTTGGGGTCTTGTGTTTTGATAGATTTTCTTACCAAAAGACAAGGCAACATACAAACCTAACTTTAGAGCTCTAGGATCTAGCGCTCCTAGTCTCAGAGAGGGATCTCTTAATATGTTTATAAAGATGTGTCTTGAAAGGTTTAGAAGTTGATTTTAGGCTATTTAGGAAGTGCAGGGTTATTTGTTTTGTATTTTTGGTTGGAAAAATGTATTTCATGTGGTGTAGATAGAGCATGGGAATCTACAAGCCATTGGGCAATGGAGTCACATGAAAGTCCCAAAGTTATGACTGAGAAGGAAGGGAAACCAGAGGGAAAATCTAACTTGGTCAAGGATCTGTTGAATAATAAAGGTGAAATGGGATGGACATTAATGACTAAGAGTGAAAAAAAAGTTAAACCCTTTCACAATGGCTTAAAATATTCGGCGAACACCCTATTTCCTCTAGTAAGCTCACTGCTTTGGACTTAATCAATATAAACACTCAAAGGAAAGAGAAATGCAGACTAAACCTTCTTGATAAAGTATAGTATTCGGGGAATTCCCTATTTCCTCCTACAAGTACAATGTTGAAGACTAAATCAACAAAGACATACAATTGCATTCAAAGAAGAGGGAACGCCTTAGACATCTAGGACTAAAATTATAGGGACCTTTAACAAAACAATTACAATAAAAAATAGAGGGTATGTTTGAAACAAGTTCCTCTGTCAAACTGCAAGAATTAATAATTAAAGGGAGATTTCAGATACAATATTCGGTGGTAAAGAAAGAGGGAACACCTATACATTCTTCAGCACAACCGAATTAACCATTTCTGAAATAAAACAAATTGAATATTCAAGAGAGCTATTAGACTACCCTATCGTATTCGGTAGTAGAAAACATATAAACAGTGAAGGATAAATAGGTCAGAGGTGATTCTAAGATACATTTCTCTGCCTAAACGTTTTATCCTACTGTAGTCAAAGCATAACAGAAAAAAGTGATAAATGGGAAATAACATTAACAATAGATATTACTTCACCATAACCAGGCTCAGGGATCCAATGGTCCAGCCTCTTTCATCAACAGAAAACAAAGAGACTTCCACACTCTTTCAGAACACCAAAGCATCTTCAAAGTAGCAATATGTATTACTTTAGAAATCACAAAATGCCAACCCTTTGCAATGAGACTTCGAAGAGTATTTATAGAGAAAATGAGAAAAGTGGGTGGAGAGAGTTTTAATGAACATCAGAGATAGGAGAAGGTATTTCGAATGCTACACTCTGTGCCTTAAACATTTCATTGAATTCTAGATAGGATCAATAACTTTGTAGCTTTTTTGAGACCATTTTGATATGACAGAAATCACCCACAGGGTGTCCTTGAGAAGAAAATATTCTGGAGTGGTACGGTTATCTTCTCGGTGTGAGTTAAGTGAAGAATGGGCTACGAGGACTCCCATACTTCTAAATAACTGCTTCTGACAATTTTTAGTAGCTTCCCTGGTGCAATCAATACTTGGCAGACTTGTGTGCATGGGTAAAGGTCATGTCTGTGTCAGTCATCGTTCTGCATCACTAACTGCTCTATCTCTTTGTACTTAAACCTATATTAGCTATATTTATGCTTTTCCTTTTCTGATTGCTTGAAATGATTATGTACTGATGCTGGTCTTCTATGTTGTGTATCCTGCCACTGGAAATTTGAACATCATATTTTCTTAGTGTTTTGTGTACAGGTGGAGGATTTCGCTGAGCTGGAGGGTCATTGATGGTTCATGTATATGATCTGTTGATTGACACGCCCTTGCCTTTTGTTTCTGGTCCTTTTGAATTTTTTTCCTTGTCCTAAGACTACTATCTGAGCCTATGTGTCACCTCTATGACTGTAACACATTAATTCCTTCATCGGCCATGAAAAAAACATGTAAACACACGAAAACATGTTATGAAATCCTGCGGGCTTGGTTTAGACTGCATGCAAAGGCTATGGGGTGGCAGAGGAGCAGTGAGGAAGAACGCGATTACATTGGAAAAATGGGAAAAAACAATGGTAGAGCAGCTAACCAAGTGCTTTGGAGGTTTGGGTGCGAGGATAAATTGGGACTGTTAGATCAAGATGATATACGGTGGAGATTGTCTGATGAAGTCATTTTAGAGGTTTGATGAATGGAGAAAGAAATGAAATGCGATATAATGTGGGCCGTTGGATTAGAATAATCAACGGGGGGGATCGCTCGATGAAATAATTTGGGAGAATAGGAGGAAAAAAAATGAACAGTGTTCTGATGTGAGGGGAGATCAACGGTCAGGATTGAATCGACGGATGCGATGACGGAGGGCTGCGAAAAAGGTGCGATCGAATCCTAGTCGTTGGTTCTTGTGGATTCAACGACTGAGATTAAATTGCAGGATCAACATCAGAGGGGGAAACGTGAACGGGACTTTGGATTTGCGATGCGCAACTAAGCACTGACCGTTGGATCAAAATTGATCAATGGTTAGGATTAAATCGACGGGCGCTAGTGATGATCTCATAAAAGGAGCACAATTGAAACTCATCTGTTGGTTCTTGTGGATTCAACGGCCAAGATTAGATCGGAAGATCGGAGGAGAGGGCTCATCGCATCGGAAAGAAAAAGGGAAGGCTGTGTTTGTGCGATGCGATCAAGCACTGGCCATCGGATCGGAAGAGATCAACGGTCAAGATTAAGTCATAGGGAAAATGATGGAGGGTTTGCGATGGAGCATGACGAGATCCTGGTCGTTGGATCGAGAAGGATCAACGGTCCAGATCGTATTAGCAGTCGGAGGATAAAAGCTCATTGCATCGGAAAATTTTGAAGAACAAAGGAAAAGACGGGAAAGAAAAATCTGATTGTGATTTGCGATTAGGCCTTAGCGCTTGGTCGTAGTGTGGGTCACATGTGGAAAAGGCGCTAGGGCTAAGGCCGAAAGGGGCTTAAGTCCTTAGTGCGAAAATGAAGATTTTCAAGGATTTTGAAGGGTTTTTTGAGGGTTTTGGAGGTTGTGAAAGGGGTAAAGATGGGGTTGCAAAATTTGTAAAGGGGTTTTCACAAGGCTTGAAGGGGATTTGAGGCCTTTAGAGGTTATATAGAGGGTTGAAATATGAAAAGAAGGCTTTATGAAAATGAATGGAAATAAGTGAAAATAGGCAGTTTCAGTGGCCTTTGGGACAACTTTCTTTGGTGAATCCGCATGGCTTTAAGATGGAAACAATAGTGAATATGAGCCTCCAGGATGGGACAAACATAAGAATTCAAGGATGGTATATTTTCAAAGGAAATATATCTCTTGAAGGATTGAACACAAAATTAGCCCCCATTTGGTATATCATAATTTATAGGTGGCTAACATATTCATTGTAGTTGAATTACCGCCATAGATTGAGGGGTTTCATAATTCTCCTGAAGAATTTTAAAAAATGTAGCAATAAAGTCTTAATTTGACTTTTCCTTGGTCAAATTGAGAAAATTCAAATTTCCACATTAGCAGAATATTGGCTTGTTTGGCCTTGACCTAGGTTTGATATATGTTGTGCACCAACAAAACCCTTGATCACCGACCCTTTCAACAATGACCTGCAAGCAGATCACAGTCTCACACAAGGTGAATATGGGTGGTTCAAGAACTAGATTTTTGTAACCCTGAGGGACTATGCGGTGTGGCTAATCTACTGTGTTACTATTATCTTTTAACATATATAAAATGACTGCACTGTATAAAACCCTTCGCTTACTTCACTACATTCAACAAAACATATTATACAACATCATAAACTGTATTGTTATAATTCACAACTATAACAACTACTTTGTAGCAACTGATATTAAGAAAATAGACAATAAACACATAAGAACACATATTATCTTCACAAAAATTCTTCTTCTTTATTATGATTGATCTTCAAGTACTATCAAATCTTTGACCTATGAACACAGTTGTAGGTGGCATGTGCACTAAGCTATAGAATCTTCCAAGGTTTCTGTGCACTCGGCTGCAGAGACTTTCCTTCACTACAAAATACAGATGCAAAAGTAACCCTTAACCATATAACTTACAATGATATTGATTCCTGTCCATATAGCGTTACATCCGATTTTATAGTATTACACCATTACAAAACCATGGTCCAAATACCATGGGATATACAAAATAAGAAAATATAACCCAACCCATTAAAAAAATGAGGGGCTTCATCCCACATTGAAGCCCCTATGATACCACGTAATATATACAAAATGCCTTGTTCTGCAGTATAATTCACACTCTGCTCCTCAAAATGCGAAGAATTAGATAAAATCGAGGCCAAGTTGGGCTGCACCAAACACGCCCCAAACACTCATATGTGACTCATCCCGAGTCACTCAGTTACTTTTCCCTTTGATATTTGTTGCTATAATTTTGTAGACATTGTTGAATTTCTGTAGCACCTCTGCAATTTGCTTCTCCTAGCTGCATATTTCTTCCAAAAATTTCTCCGTGACTAGTCCTTCAGTCTTCTTCAATGCTACCTCTTCCTATTTGTTGGGAAAAATACTGAGAGGGGGGGGGGGGGTGAATCAATATTTAGTGCAGACAATAAAACTTTGATATTTCTTTCTTAAAAACCATACGCAACTTTCCTGAAGCAAACCCGCGTGTATACGCGGATATCCTTTACAGAACTCGCGTATATCCAGTGATCTAATTATGCATTTAGTTCTTGACTTAGATCATTGCATTACTCATTCATCAGATATTTAGAAAACAGTAAACAAGTGCAGGAAGAATAGAATAATCATCACACATTAAGCAACCACACATGAACACCAGGATTTTTAGGTGGAAACCCAATTCGGGAGAAAAACATCGCTGCCATCATCTTAGTCTTCAATTTTTATTATTAAGAAAACTTCTTACAACATGTACTGGTGCAGACTCATACCAGTACGCAGGCACCCACCTGCAAAAGGCTACAACCTTCTCTCTTTTACCAGCCTCTCTTGGAAGGGAGCTACTACCCCCTGCTCTCGTTTACCAGCCTCACCTGGAAGGGAGCTAATACCCCCTAATATTAGCACTAGCCTCTACTGGCAGAAAGCTTCTACGTTCAGACTGAAGGTTTCAACAATCAGATCCACTGCAGACCACATTTCACCAATTTTCAAACTGGATCAAACAGCTCCAACACAACCCTTTACTTGTCAATAAACAACCTTTGCCCAATGCATCAAACAGAATAGTGAAACCACTGTAACCAGAATATCAGAGATAACCCAGACTTCAGAATAAATATGCAGAAACATATTCAACCTTGAGCAACCATAAGATCAGATATCATACGCACTTTTATTTAATCAGACTTGCGTATATACCCGCCTTTTATGAAGTGAACCAGCGTATACATCTGTGCATTTCCTAGAATAACCCTAACTGTCCATACACGACTTTGTTGAAACAGATCCGCGTATACACGCGCTTTTCACGAACTGAACTTGCGTATAGATCTATAAAAGATAAAATTTGCACAATAGATCAGATCTATGAACTTACCCATATTTCTTCAAGTTCTTCAGTAGATTTTCGCCAGGTCTTCATCACTTCTTTTCAGATCATCCAAGAGATTCACCATTTCTAGATCTAGAGATCTTTAACCTTCACCATGTTCATAGATGCATCATAGATTCAGATCTATCAATCAAGATCAGAGTTCAACCATGCTGATATACTTCAGAGTGAAGTATTCATTAAAGCCCAGACACTTACTTCCCCATGCACAATGATTTTCTTCTCCTTATATAGATTTGGCCTTCATCAATACCATGAGTCAAAACCACATCACTTCCGATGGTATTCCTGGACGGGATCAAATAGACAATCCAGCGCTCAATACAATGGGTCAATACCATGGTAGTAACCCTTGGTTTTACATATTTAGAGTGCAATTGAGCATACGCGACTTGGTACGTTATTTCCTGCGTGCATACGCGACTTCCCCTAGACAAACTCGCATATTCCTTGTGACATACACTTTTAATCACTGTTCTGACCCATTTTGGAAATTCTTTCTTCTGCACCTTCTATACTGATTGTAGATACATCAAATGTATATCATTCAGAAGCTCATCAAGAACAACTTCATTAAGTAGGTTTCCATCATCTTCATCAAGTGGGTTGCCATCAAGGACAACATTCAGCATCATATTGCCAACAATATCCCCCTTTGGACTTGATGGCAACCACGATGGAGTTTGAGCACCAGAATAGATAGATACAATGATTATAATTATTATACAACAACCATGTTACTCTCCCCTTATTCAAACACCATGCCACTCTCCCCCTTTGACATCAAGGGCAAAGGGAGGTCAAACCAACACAAGGTTTTCTTCTCAAGTCCAAGCTGAATCTTCAAACCTATTATTAAATGAAGTACATGACACTATGACCTTTCCTATCACCAAGGACTCACACTTACATCAAAGATCCAACCAAGTGGATTTACATATGTGACCCAAGTACCCAACCACGTGGGTTTACACATTTTGACTCAATTACCCAACCAAGTGGGTTTACAAATCTGAACAAGCCCTTTAAATGGCTGAATATTACAAATTACATCATAGGTCGTAGCCTTTTCATCAAATTACACATATGAATTTTATAACCAATACCAAAAGGACCTCAAGAGAGAGATCATATTTAAGAATCATCATACTGCCAAAAATGCATTACACCCAGCAAGGCTAATGCTCCCCCTGAAACTGTACAACCAATGCATCCTTTCCAAGTGACCAAAACTCCCCCTTATCTTGTGCATCTTGAACACTTTCAACAGCAAATCATCAAGGCATATTCACCCAATATCAGAGAAAGAAACAAAAATATAAGAGCTAAAGCATCATCAGAGATACCAAACAGTACTGCAACTGTGCTGAGAAATGCTGACCCCTAAAATTTGTCAGCAACCAACCATACACAGTTTTTTGTGTATGAACTCGCGTATATACGCGACTGACGTTCAGAAAACCCGTGTATCCAATTTAATCTTCTGAATTTAGGTAGATTTGTTCTTCTAACTGGCAGAGACTACTCCCAGCTTTTGTCTTAGATATTCGAATGCTTCCCTGGGCAGAGGTTTGGTAAAGATATCAACAACTTGTTCTTTGGAGGGAACATACTCCAACTTCACCTTTTGTTCAAGAAATAATTTTCACGTAAGAAGTGATACTTGATGGGAATGTGCTTGGTCTTCGAATGCATAACCGGATTCTTTGAGATACTGATGGCACTTGTGTTATCACACATAATGGAGATAGGAGATGTACATTTGATTTGAAAATATTGTAAGGTTTGCATCATCCAAAGGAGTTGAGTGCAACAAGATGCGGCAGCCACATATTCTGCTTCTGCTGTAGATAAGGCAATAGAATTTTGCTTCTTACTGAACCAAGATACTAACCGGGGTCCCATATAGAATGCACCACCACTAGTTCTTTTCCGATCATCAACACTTCCAGCCCAATCTGCATCAGTGTAAGCATGAAGAGTAAGATCAACATTCTTTGGATACCATAGACCAAAGTCTTGAGTTCCTTGTAGATATTTGAATATTCTTTTGACAGCCTGAAGGTGAGACTCTTTTGGATTAACTTGGAATCGTCCAACAATCCCAACTGCATGCATAATGTCTGGTCTAGTCCCAGTGAGATAAAGTAGACTTCCTATCATTGATCTGTATTCTGGTTGATTCACCGGGGGAGAATCATCATGAGAACTAAGATTACATCCGGTTATCATTGGTGTACTTACAGGTTTGCATTCTTCCATGCCATACTTCTTTAGAATTTGCTTAAGATATTTTGCTTGTGATAAGAATATACCATCTGTAGTTTGATGCACTTGCAAGCCAAGAAAGAATGTTAGTTCTCCAAGTAAGGACATTTCAAATTCTTGCTGCATGACAGAAGCAAATTTCTGACTCATAGATTCTTCATTACTCCAAAAAATGATATCATCAACATATACAACCACAATCAATAGTTTATCATTTTCAACTTTTGTGTATAAGTTTCTATCAGCAGACCCCTTTGAAAATCCTTGTTGATGAAGATATTTGTCAAGACGATAATACCATGCCCTTGGAGCTTGTTTGAGACCATATAGAGCCTTTTTAAGTTTACAAACAATATTTTCATCATTTCCCAAAATGAATCCTTCCGGTTGTTCTATATACACTTCTTCTTCTATATCACCATTGAGAAAATAATATTTAACATCCATTTGATAAACTTTGATTTGTTGAAAACTTGAAAAAGCAAGAAACATTCTTATGGCTTCAAGTCTAGCTACAGGAGCAAAAGTTTCTTCAAAGTCTATACCTTCTTGTTGAGTATACCCCTTGCAAACCAGTCTAGCTTTGTTTCTTATAACATACCCATTCTCATTTAACTTGTTCTTGAATATCCATTTAGTTCCAATGACATTTTTATCATGTGATCTTGGTACCAAATCCCATGTTTGATTCTTTTCAATTTGATCAAGCTCTTCATTCATGGCTTGAATCCAACATTCATCTTTGCTAGCTTGATTGACATTGTGTGGTTCAATTGTGGATAAAAATGCCAGATAGCTAGAAGATCCCACAAGAGTCCTCCTTGTTTGTACACCTGATTTCTTGCCTCCCAAAATTTGAGATTCGGGATGATTCTTTTGAACATATCTGGATGGAGCCTTTTCAGATAAATCATCTTCAGGTTCTTCATTGGATCCACTGTCTATATCATTTCTATTTGATGTAGAAGGACAAAAGTCACCATCATCTTCTTCTGTTGTTTGTTTTTTCTTCTTTAGGAGCTGCAGGAGACTCATCAATAACAACATCAATACATTCAAAAATCTTTCGAAGCCTTTTATTGTAACATTTGTATGCTCTGCTTGTAGATGAGTAACCAAGAAGTATCCCTTCATCTGATCTAGGTTCAAACTTTCCAAGCTTTTCATCATTATTTTTGATAAAGAATTTACTTCCAAAAACTCTAAAATGCTTCACAGAGGGAGAATTACCATACCAGAGTTCATATGGATTTTTGTCACTATTTACCCGAACATGTACCTTGTTGAGAATGTTTGCTGTTGTATGTGCTGCTTCTCCCCAGAAAATGTCAGGTGTTCCAGAATCATCAAGCATAGCTCTAGCCATTTGTTGAATTGTTCTATTCATTCTTTCTGCTACGCCATTTTGTTGTGGAGTGCCAGCTACAGAGAACTGTCTTTTTATGCCATGTTTTTCACAAAATTCAAGGAATTCATTTGATGTATATTCTCCTCCTTGATCAGATCTAAGACACTTGATTTTTAGATCTAATTCATTTTCCACCAATGCTTTGAAGATCTGAAAATTTTCAAATGCTTCATCTTTGTGTTTAATCAACCCGATCCAACACATTCTAGAGAAATCATCAATAAATAAGATATAGTATTCTTCCCAACGTGGTGACTTTTTCCTCATAGGTCCACATTTGTCAGTATGAATGAGTTCAAGAGGTTTACTTGATGATCCTTCTTTGGCATTAAATTGTACTCTGGTCTGCTTACCGAATTGGCAAGATTTTCATATGATACTCTCTGGTAGAGTAATATTGGGAAGACCACGAACAGCTTGAAGTCTGCTTGATTTTTTGATTTGAGAGAAGCTCAGATACCCCAACCTTCTATGCCATAGCCAATTTTCTGAAGATTTTCTCAAGTAACATTGATCTTTGCAGTTCTTCAATACATACAGGTTGCTTGGAGTTCTTTTTCCTTTTATAATATTTTTACCTGTATCAAGATCACGAACCACACATTCTTTTGAACTAAAGACAACTTTAGTTCCTTGATCACACATTTGACTTACACTTAACAGGTTATGCCTTAATCCATCCACATACATGTCATCATTAGCCTTCACCTTTTCTTTTAGAAACACAGACCCTTTTCCTTTAATTGTTGAGTATGATAGTATGTTTAGTCATAATTTTCTTTTGTTTCAGAACATTATGTATAAAATTTGCTGTCTTTGTCATCATTGTTTCTTGAGCACACTATCAATGTTATTGATTTTCTTCTATATAATCTAACGCTAATCTAATTGAAAAACTTTAATAATTCCTTATTTTTCCATACTTTGGAGCTTGAAGGAACATGTTCTTTTGGCTGAACTTTGCTCCTGCATTCAGATTCTTCATGGCCAAAATTATTGCAATAAGCACATTCAACTTCATTTTGAAGAGGAGAAAAGTTGTTATAATTATTCTTCTTTGTTTCAATATCAATCCTTTTCTTTCTTGCTTCTCTTGTCATGATGGTTTTATATGCAACACATTGAACAGCTTTATGACCAAAATTGTGACATGAGAAACATTGTCCATTAAAGTAGAAATTTCTACGATCATGAAATCTTCTATTTGAATTTACCTGTTGGTTGTTGCTTCTTAGAGAGATATCCCTGTTAGTGTTCCTTGAATTGTGATGATCATACTTTACTTGTAAATATTCTTTATTCCCTTGCTGAGTGGCTGAATGTAGTAAACCAGTTGTAGCTGCTTTTAGATAATTTGGTGTTGAAGCCTGAGAAGATTCCCCGGTATATCCAAGACCTGTCTTTATAAGAGGAGAACATTGAACCTTGATAATCTCATCTAAGGTTTCAGATCCTTTAGTAAATCTAAGATTCAGAGTCTTTACTTTCTCAAGTTCTTTTCTTAGACTTACTACTTCACATTCTAATTTCTCATTGTGTTTCTTCGCTTCTTCATTCTGCCTTTTTAGAGTTTCTATGATTATTTTACTTTCTTCCAAGCATATTTTGAGTTGATTGTTTTGATCAAGAAAATCATTGTCATCTAGAGCATCCATAAAAGCATCCTTATCGTCTCTAGAATTATTTTCAAATGCCATGAGAAGTCTAAGATCTTGTTCACATTCTTCTTCACTATCAGATAACCCATCACTGTCTTCATTTGTATAGTAGCTTTTCTTAGAGCTAGATCGATTGTTATTCCTTCTTGCTACTTATTTCTCTTTAGCAGATGTTTCTTTATAAGGAAATTTTGTAGCATAATGACCAACTCTTCCACAATTGAAACATTTGAAAGGAAGCTTACCTTTGAATCTTCCGGTTCCTAGTTGGAGTATTCTCACAAAGTTTGCCTCATCTTCTTCTGAGATATATCCTGATCCTTCCGGTTTTTGGACTTCACCTTTGTGGGGGTTTTAAGCAAGCTTCTTCATCGGATGATCCTCCTCTCTCAGACTTTCTGTCTAGGTCAATGTACTTCATGAGTTGCACACGATTGAGTTTGAAGATCTGTTTTTATTCAGAGCGAGCTTTTGGTTGGAGATTTTGCATTAAGTCTTGAAGTTTTCTCAATAGAGTAGAATTGGTGATTTGTTTCTCCTGTTTTATCCATGTGATTTTATTATCCTTCAGAAATAAAATAAGCTAGCCATTGTATAAATACTCTTTGTCACCGTTTTCATATTCAATTCTGAGAGTTTGAAGTTTTGCGTTTTTTACCTTTACATCACCTTCATAACTTAGAATGATTTTGTCCCATATCTCCTTTGCTGTATTCATCTGCATAACTTTGAAAAATTCTGATTCATTTAGACTTCCCGTTAGAGCATTGACTGCCTTTGCATTTGTTTCATAATTCTTGTTTTCAGTCGGATCTGTTGGTACTGCAGTTGGATATTGATATCCTCGTTCAACAATGGCCCATACATCTGCTCCCATAGACTGAAGATAGGATCTCATCCTTATTTTCCAGAAGATTAAATTGTTGCCATTAAAGAGTGGAGGCTTGATAGATGTTGTTCCATCTTGATTGCTCATCTTGCTTGATCTTCCTTCTAGCGGCTAAGCTTTTTCAGAAGGACTCGCTCTGATACCAATTGTTGGGAAAAATACTGAGGGGGGGGGGGGGGGGGTGAATCGATATTTAGTCTGGGGGACAATAAAACTTTGATATTTCTTTCTTAAAAACCATACGCAACTTTCCTGAAGAAAACCCGCATATATACGCGGATATCCTTTACAGAACTCGCGTATATCCAGTGATCTAAATATGCATTTAGTTCTTGACTTAGATCATTGCATTACTCATTCATCAGATATTTAGAAAATAGTAAAAAAGTGCAGGAAGAACAGAATAATCATCACACATAAGCAACCACACATGAACACCAGGATTTTTAGGTGGAAACCCAATTCGGGAGAAAACCACTGATGTCGTCGTCTCAGTATTCAATTTTTATTATTAAGAAAACTTCTTACAACATGTACTGGTGCAGACTCATACCAGTACGCAGGCACCCACCTATAGAAGGCTACAACCTTCTCTCATTTACCAGCCTCTCCTGGAAGGGAGCTACTACCCCCTGCTCTCATTTACCAGCCTCACCTGGAAGGGAGCTACTACCCCCTGATATTAGCACCAGCCTCTACTGGCAGAAAGATTCTACGTTCAGACTGAAGGTTTCAATCCTCAGATCCACTGCAGACCACGTTTCATCAATTTTCAAACTGGATCAAACAGCTCCAACACAACCCTTTACTTGTCAATAAACAACCTTTGCCCAATGCATCAAACAAAACAATGAAACCACTGTAACCAAAATATCAGAGATAACCCAGACTTCAAAATAAATATGCAGAAACATATTCAACCTTGAGCAACCATAAGATCAGATATCATACGCGCTTTTATTTAATCAGACCCGTGTATATACGCGCCTTTTATGAAGTGAACCAGCGTATACATCTGTGCATTTCCTAGAATAACCCTAACTGTCCATACACGACTTTGTTGAAATAGATCCGTGTATACACGCACTTTTCACGAACTGAACCTGCGTATAGATCTATAAAAGATAAACTTTGTACAACAGATCAGATCTATGAACTTACCCAGATTTCTTCAAGTTCTTCAGCAGATTTTCGCCCGGTCTTCATCACTTCTTTTCAAATCATCCAAGAGATTCACCATTTCTAGATCTAGAGATCTTTAACCTTCACCATGTTCATAGATGCATCATAGATTCAGATCTATCAATCAAGACCAGAGTTCAACCATGCTGATATACTTCAGAGTGAAGTATTCATTAAAGCCCAGAAACTTACTTCCCCATGCACAATGATTTTCTTCTCCTTATATAGATTTGGCCTTCATCAATACCATGAGCCAAAACCACATCACTTCCGATGGTATTCCTGGACGGGATCAAATAGACAATCCAAAGCTCAATACAATGGGTCAATACCATGGTAGTAACCCCTGGTTTTACATATTTAGAGCGCAATTGAGCATACATGACTTGGTACGTTATTTCCCGTGTGCATACGTGACTTCCCCTAGACAAACTCGCGTATTCCTTTTGACATACACTTTTCATCACTGTTCTGACCCATTCTGGAAATTCTTTCTTCTGCACCCTCTATACTGATTGTAGATACATCAGATGTATATCATTCACAAGCTCATCAAGAACAACTTCATTAAGTAGGTTGCCATCATCTTCATCAAGTGGGTTGCCATCAGGGACAACACTCATCATCATATTGCCAACACTATTGTTGAAGCTCTTAGAGCTTATCGTCCACCTGCTATGATAGCTGGAGAGCTTGATACTCCCAAGGTTGATTTCTCTCCGTAAAAATTTTCTCTTCTTTATTGAGTTCTTTGATCTACTACTGAAGTTCATTACCTTCACTGATCCTTGCGAGCTTCTACGAAACTAGCAAGTTCTTTGTTGTTGTCTTGATTTCTCTGCAAGTGGCTTTGACCACTTCTTTCAGCCTTTGTTGTTTCTATTATGCTTGGTCATTTTCCTTGATTTTCTGGTCGAGTTGTTTCATGAGCACATCTTGCTCCCATTTTATGTGAAGATTAAATTTTGATGCATTTTGTATTGATTTTTATAGCTTGGGAGGTACTCCAAGCTCGAGGGTTCAAGGTTTGGAGGGAAAATCAGCAGAAGGGCATCTTGTGGGCTTGGAACCCAAGTGAGGGGTTTTGCACCCATCATGATTTGGGCCAAAACCATGATGAAAATATGACATGTGATGGATGAGGATGATATTTCTTGGTGATACAATTCCAACACATAGATAACTGTAGGAATCTAAGTTGTTTTTTGATAGAAATGAATTTTTGAAGTTGACTAGGTAATTATTGTTTGAGAAGTCATGCCGACTCGGTTTAAAATGATGCCAATAGATTGGTCCCTTGAAATGAATTTGTGGAGGCTTAAAAGTATATATATATTGGAGGTGTGTGATTCTCATTTAGGCATCCAAATTTAGCAACACATCCTCAATATTACCTCTGAAATTTCATGGAGCAAGAGACCACAACAAAGGAGCTAAAGGGTAGCATGGAGGTATGTTGAAGGGATAATTGTTGTAGGTGATAGTGGATCCTTTTGAAGGTTGTTTGGGCTAGGTTAAAGTCTATTCTTGGGCTCATATTGAAAGGAATTAAGTCTGCAACAAAGAGATGAAGGTCAAAGAAACGAGATAATGGACATGTATGTTAGGGCATTTATGTGGAGAGGTCGAGTTGATGAAGGGACATCAGATCTATTCTAAGGTAAAAGTAGTGATTTTTTATGGTGTGTAATGGGATATTCCTTGTCCAAGATTGCTGGGAAGTAGGCCGACGAGAAAAGGACAATAAAAGAGCTGTTAAGGAACTTTTTGGTGGATTTTTATGGGAGACCTAAAGCTAAAACAATTTCTATGCTAGGCTGCAGGCCATAACCAACAAGTTGTGTCATTATTTAGTGTTACATTTGGGTGGAATCTAACACAAAGAGGTAGTGTAGGTGTGGGGTTTCTCTCCCTTGGAGGATGTAGCTTTTGGGAGGACTGTTTGCTAAGCTCTAAGGAGGTTAAGGGCACTATGGTGTGCCCTAACTAGTGGTGCAACAGTACAATAGTGGAGTGTGGTGTAACAACAATGTTTTGTGAGGTGTATTGGGTCATGGTGTGACCAGATTGAATTAGTTTGTGGAGAAACATGTTGAAGGAAATTGTATGACCTTCTGAGGTGGAGAAGCATCATACTAGGAGTAGATTAAGCACTGATGATATTGGGAGCCAGAGGAATATTGGAGGGAAGCATGTTGGCTACCCAAAGTATCCTTAAACAAGCTATCTTGAGGGATGAAGAGAAGTTGAAGGTTGGGGGAAGGAAGGTGACAAAGTGCAACACTTTTAAGGACGAAATTGATTTCTAGCCTAGCATGTTGGAGCTTGGGTGTTTTCCAGCCTAGAGAGTAGATTGAATAAGCCCAAGTACACTCTACAGAAGGATGTGCAATAGTGTTAGGGGGCAACCCTCCTACACTCTCGATGTGTATATGCCTTGATGAACAAAGGCACTACTAGTGAGCAGTACAGAAGCGAAGGACCGACAGGATGAGATATGACATTGTGTCTGTCAATGTATCTTGTATACCGTAGATTATTGTATTATTCATATTTGGTTTAATATAATGAAGATTTGGGATTGCAAATTATTGTACAATTTTGTTTAAAATTGTGTAAATTGTGCATATGTGATTTACTACTTTATATTTTATGTCGTGAAAAGTAATTTATGGTTGGGATTCTTGTTTTGATAGTGTCATTGATTTAAGGCTCTAACTTAGACCCAAGGTCACATAAATTCAACATGGTATCATAGCATGTCTGAGCTACTTTAGAAGCTAGTGAATTAGAGTTTGCACAACGAAGTACAACGTGAGAGGGGGTTGGTCACATTGTGATTGAAGGTGTCACTGCAATGTCAAAGTAGCAGGTAGGTCTCTAGTATGAGGAAAATTTGCAAGGGTTGTCTAACTACACTCCTTGGAAGGGAAGGATCAAGTTGGTTTTTTAGATCAACGGGATCTGGGATTTTTACGAGAAAGTGGTCAAGCATCCAAACGACACTAAGGAGCTAGAAATTTGGGAAGATTTGGATACGAAAGCGAGGATGATCATCCTTGATGGTGTGAATGGTTCCTTGATACCTCATGTGTCCAAGAAGGATAATGCACATGAGATGTGGATGGATTTTCAGAATTTGTTCCAAAATAAGAATGATAACCGAGTACTGGTATTGGAGTATAAATTGAAATCCACCAAGGTGATAAAGGGTGAAGGAACAAATTCACATATAACAAGGCTGTATCAGGTTCTATATGGGCTTGGTGCCGCCGGGGTCAAATTTTCAAATACAGAGATGGTAAGGATTGCCTTAAAAGGGTTCACCAAGGAGTGGAAGCCCTTCATGAAAGGAATTTTTATTAGGGAGAAGATGCCATACTGGAATAGACTATGCGATGTCTTCATTCAGGAAAAGCTACGATACGAGGATCTTCATCCATCATGGAAGGAAGATGAGGACATGGCTCTTGCATAGAGAAGGAAGGGTAAGCCGAGAAAGGACTTGAGTAAAATCAAGTGTTTCAGTTGTGGTGAGATGGCTAATTTTTCAGCGAGATGTCCATTGAAGACAAGAGAGGAAGAGAAATGGAAGAAGAAAGGAAAGCATATCACCACTTCAGTAGAGATGAATGATCTTTCCAGGAGATTGGAAGAATATAATTTTTCTATGATTTCTGATTTCCTATAGGGTACTATTCGAGAGGATGAATGGTGCATGGAGAGTGGTGCAATGAATCACATGATAGGGTCATAGGAGGTTTTTGAGACTTTAATTGAATGGGACTCAAAGTTTCACATGGTGTTGGGTGACAAGAGTATGTTGGATATTCGAGGGTTTGGGGTCGTGCCATTGAGGATGGAGACAGTACGTATGATGTGGGTCTAGGATGAACTTCTTGTACCAAGACTCACATATAGTGTGATATTTGTCTCAGTGATTGAGAGGAAGGGGTTTGAGGTCTTTTTCAATGATGGGAAGGAAATAGTAAGGCCTAAAGGCTCTAATTATGATGGGATTGTTCCTTTAGTTAGGGATCATGGTCTCTACAGGTTGACGGGAAAGCCTGAAGATCATAGGAAAAATCAGGGGAAGGTATAGGTTCCAGAGAAGCAAGAGCAGGAATAGGTACAGGTGCAAGCTTCAAAGGAGAAAGTACAGGTTCCCAAGAATAAGGTACACATTTTAGAGAAGGTACAGGTTCCAAAGACTTAGATCGAGTCAAGTTATAAAAAGATTTTACAGATTTAGAGGGAGACTCTGCAACCCAAGTAAAGCGTTTGGTCAATGGGGAGGAAGGGTGCTTCCACATATCGAAAGAAGGATTCATGGTGAGATTGGAATGCGATATAGGAGAAGAAAAATAAACAGGAGGCTTCCAATGACAATGACACTTCTCAGCATGGTGTAGTTCATTGTGCAGGGATTGCTGCGATTGTGAGCACCAAGAGATAGGCTAGTGTTGCGAGTAGTGATGATGAAGATGAAGTACTTCCTAGTCATGGAGGTACCTGTTATGCCAAAATTTGGTCATCTAACCATTTACAATTATATAGATCAAATTACACCATGTAATACCAATTTTACCATGTTAAAATTTCTTTCACTCTAAGAAATAATTTAATAAACCATATTTTATTAAGTTATTTCTCGTTAAAACAAGAAACCCCATGAGGAATAATTAGATAAATCCTTACTTATTTGATTTTCCTCTAGGGATATTTAATTAAACCATTGTTTAAATAATATTTGTGGTCATATTTAACCCAATTATGAGAAATAATTAGATAAATCATTATTTATCCTATTTTTATCTAGGAATAATTAATTAAATCATTATTTAGTTATTATTCCTTGTTAGGTTTGACTAGATCACCTATAAATAATTAAACAAATCATTATTTGTTAATTATTCCTTAACCACATTCTTGAAATGACAAATACATAATTTATTTGTTATTATTTCTAAATAAAGGTATTTAACCAATTTAAATACCTTTTCCCTCCAACAAAATATAATAAAATATTCCAAGTGGTTAGATCTAGATCTTGGTTAATAATATTTTACTATGCACCATTATTGAGGATAACTCAATATTTTGTTATAAATAGTAGGGTTTTCCATTCATTCTCCACTTTGATCACTTTCATTATCATGCTTTGATCATTCTCATTGCTGCTACTACTTTCTTTGCTTCTTGAGCTCCCATAAATTTCATCACATTTTGGGTTTTGTACACCATTGAGAGAGAAACTTCTAAATTTGAAGTGGTTAAGATATCCAAGAACCCATCCCATTGAGGGGGACTAGTAACATTATTATTTTTTCCTTTCCTAGGTGTTATAATATATTCAAAATTATTTATATCTTGTCTTGTCTGTTGGATTCATGGAGTAATTCTGATTTCTTTTCACTTTTTAACTGCTTTTACTGCATATATTTGGTTTTTTGCAACATTTGTTTTAACTATCGATTGCATATCTAAAGAAGTTAAGCAATTATCTTTGTTGTTAGGGTTGTTTGTCACACAAAGCTAAAGTGAGCTCTTTTCGTACACTTGCTTTAATAATTTAAGCTAACAGTACCTCCATCACTAAGAGGGAGTGTTGATTTGTATATCTTGGGAGGTACTCCAAGCCCGAGGGTTCAAGGTTTGGAGGGAAAATCACCATAAGGGAAACTTGTCGGCTTGGAACCCAAGTGAGGGGTTTTGCACCCACCGAGATTTGGGCCAAAAACGTGATGAAGATATGACATTTTATGGATGAGGATGATAGTGCTCAGTGATATGCTTCCAACGCATCGAGAATTGTCTGAATCTAAGTTTTCGTTAGAGAGAAATGAATTTTTGAATTTGACTAGGTAATTATTCGTTTCCAAGTCATGTAGACTTGGTGTAAAATGGTGCCAATAGATGGGTCTATTTAAATGAATTCATGGAGGCTTGAAAATCTATATATTGGAGGTGTTTTATCCTCATTTAGGCATCCAAATTGAGAAAAAAATCCTTAATATTACCAGTGAAATTTCATGGAGGAAGAGGCTCCAGAAAAGGAGCTAAAGGATAGCATGGAGGAGCAACATGAAGGCCTGTTGAAAGGATAATTGCTATAGGTGATAAAATATGATTTCAAAGGCTATTTGGGCATGGTTAAAATATTTTTCTTGGGCTCAGTTTGTAGGGAATCCAGGTTGCAACAAGGAGATAAGGGGAAAGTATGTTAGGGAATTTCTATGGAGAGGATGAGTTGTTGAAGGCACATCAGATCTATTTTAGGGTAAAAGAAGTGCTTTTTTAGGGCATGTAAAGGGTTGTTCCTTAACCGAGATTGTTGGGAAGTAGGCCAAGGAGGAAAAGAAAAAAAATGAGTTGTTAAGGATCTATTTGGTGGAGTTTTATGGGAGACCTAAAGCTACAATATTTGTTGTGCTAGGCCACAAGCCATAGCCAACAAGTTGTGCCATTATTTATTGATGTGTTTGGGTGGAACCTAACACAAAGAGGTAGTGTAGGTGTGGAGTATCTCTCCCTTGGAGGACCATAGATTTTTGGAGGACTGTTTGCTGAGTTTTGAGGAGGTTAAGGGCAGCGTGGTGTGCCCTAACTAGTGGTGAAACATCACAACATTGGAACATGGTGTAACAACATCGTTTTGTGAGGTGTATTGGGTCATGGTGTGCCAGATTAGATCAATTTGTGTAGCATCCTGTTGAAGCCAATTGTATGACCTTCTGAGGCAGTGAATAATCATACTAGGAGTATATTAAACAGTGACGAGATTGGGAGCCATAGGACTGTTGGAGGGCAGCATGTTTACTACCCAAAGTAGCCCTGGATGAGCTATCTTGAAGGAAGAAGAGTAGTTGAAGGTTGGGTGAAGGAAGGTGCCGAAGTGAAACACTTTGAAGGAAAAAAGTGCTTGTTAGGCTGGCATATTGGAGCTCAGGAGTTGGCTAGTCTAGAGAGAACATTGATTCATACCAAGTACACTCTAGAGAAGGAGGTGCAACAGTGTTAGGGGGAAACCCTCTTGGAGTCTTGATGTGTACATGCCTTGATGACCTAAGGCACTACTAGTGAGCAGTACATAAGCAAAGGAATGATAGGATGTGATACACCATTATGTTTGTAAATGTATCTTGTATAACATAGATTTTTGTATTATTGAGATTTGGTTTAATATAACGAAGATTGGGGATTGTACATTATTTTGAAATTTTGTTTAAAACTGTGTATATTGTACATATGTGATTTACTGCTTTATATTTTCCACTGTGAAAAGTAGTTTATGGTTGAGATTATTAGTTTGGTAGTGTCAGTGATTTAAGAATCCAACCTAGATCCAAGGTCACAAAAATTCAACACGTTGTTCCCGCTCCTTTAACTCATGGATAATGCCTTGATGCAGGTCATGTGATACTGGAATGGGCAGCGCTGCAATGTTCATATTGACCTTTTCCCAATTTTTTGCTTGCTACTTTGCTTCAGTTTTGTCGTACTGTAGAGCCCCAGAAGGTATCTACATGATCCTAATCCCAAATGTTGTTTCTATCATTCTTTCTGGCTAGAGTGCTTGGCTTATCGGCGCTAGTTGTGTAGTTGTCTACGTTAAAAGTTTTAACTCTGCAACACTCTTCTCAATTCCTATCAGGAGTGTGCCATAGAGATCCTCAATTCTGCCCCATGATTCCTCTACCACTTGGAATTTTCCTTGAATTTCATCTATGGCCCCATCAGTAAGGACCAATGACATTACACCCTTCGACTTATCATTCTTCTTCTTCTTCTTCTTACTCCTTGGGGAAAATTTGATGTGCATATTACTTTTGCCTTTATCTGTCATTTTCTTCTCCTTATTCTATTCATCCCCTCCAAGAGGATCTAGCTGACCCTTGTCATGCTCTGGCTCATGATATTTCACTTGCTCTTCTTTGTCCTTGTGTTTTCCTCTCGGGCCTCCATGCTATGATGTTTCTTCATCTGTATAACTATCCTCTGGCTCCTCCTCTACCACATTCATCCACTTTTTGGGCCATCATTGTATCAATGTAGCGAGATTACCTTTGGTGAATAAGTATGGTAGAGGATGACATGTATTCATTTTATCCTTCCTGGCTTGTGCATATATTATAAGGAAGTCTTCCTTGAACTTCGGAATTGTGTTATACTACCAGTACAGGCTTGGCGATAGCCGAGGATGTTGGTTCACCACCATAGGTAGATCCATATGGTATAATACAAAGAAAATTTGGTTCTCTTATCCTCTCGATGACTCGATAGTATGCCATAGAGACGAATATTGTACTGCTTCACACACATCTACATCGACCACAAGAAAATGTGATTCCTATGGTTCTTTCCATGCTATCAGTTCAATGTTCAAAATCAAGCATGTGTAGTGAAAGGTTGAACCTTTCTCCTGGGCTTCGTGGAAATCCTCCATAAATTACCTGTATCGATACCTAGCCCAATTGTACTAGACCCCATTGTTGCACTATTCATCTAGTGAAACTATTGTTGCAGGGACTTCGCTGGATCAAAATTTATGCATAATATTTCTAGCCAAGATATGTGCAGTGAAGTGTACTCCTTGGTCCTTGATCAAATTTATGTCATAGCCTCTTTTTCCCTTCACCAGTTAGAACTTTTCCTTCATGGTATATGCTAATGGTTTGTATTGATTCTTAACCACAAAATCTTCGACGAGATCCCTTCCATGGTATGGTGATCTAGTAATTCTAGATATTATCATGTCATCAATGGGGATCTTCTTCCCCAGCCAGAGGCATCCATCTTGCAGCAGCACAAGAAATTGTCTTACACAGGGAGTGTTGATTGTACTTCTATTTAATTTCGACACATATATCCTGTTTAGAAATCCAAACCACTCCAACCCTCATGCCAACTTAAGTGTCTCCAACTTTGTTACTTCGCTCTCTGGATAGTGGACCAGCTTTAGGTATTTACTTAGCATGAACTGCGGATACTTGGTCTAGTCATTGAAGTCTGAAATTGAAAACTTTAGCTATGGAACACTTCCTAGCAATGGTGGGAACGTGACATACTTCACATATTTGGAGTCCTTCACAGGTTTAGCATCTAGTTTCCTCAGTGGCAGGTATGGTGTTAGTGGCAACGGAATTGTTGCGCCCTCTATCTCCATCTGTTGTTCTTCCTCTTCTCTATCTTCTACAGGTTTGGGTTCTGGTTGTGGCTTGAAGGGCTTCTTATATTGCTTCTTCTTTGTTCTTGCTTCCTTAGTTTTCTTCTTTCTTGACGATGTTTAGTGCGAGAGAGGTGATGTTGTGGTTGACGGTGATGATGCAGGTTCAGCAGATGGTGCTGTGACTTCCATGAGTCCTACTAGACCTTTATTTTTGAAAATGTGGATGAATTATTCATTTTTCATATTGTCTCGAAACTTATGGAATATGTAAATACTTAGATATTTCTGAGCTCTCATACAACAAAGTGCCAAAATATTGGTAGGACGTGACTTTTTATAATTCTCCTGATATTCTAACCCACTCATTAGCTTAGATCTTGTTCGGATCTAGTTCATTAACTGCATATCTCTTCCTAGATCCTTGTCATCATGTCTCCATAAATGCAGTTTTACGCTCCTCCAATGGCAAGTTTCCCTTCTAACGGTCATATTATTCCAATGAACTTTGACGCACCCAATACTGTGGCGAATAACCCTTCTTATGTCGTAGATCCTGCAAACACTGACATAATCCAGACTGTACTGAAGCAACTTCCTTTTTCAAAGTTCTTTTTCAAATTTATTTTTTGTAGAGTAGTTTATAGTCCAGTGCCCACTTTCAACTATAGGTGGTAGTAAAAATTTCGTCCTTTTTCTTCTTCAGTGCAAAGCTCTAGGGGTAGGGTCATCCCTGTATAGCTTCAAAGGGTCATCCCTGTATAGCTTCAAACTCCTACCATTTACCCTTACCTGAATAAGTTATCCATTCAAATTGGCCAATTGAATTGCACCTCCATTAGTAATATTCTTTATAATATATGGGCCCAAACAATGCATTTTTATTTTCCTATAAATTTCAGAAACTTACTATCATAAAGGAGGACAAGGTCTGCTACCTTGAACTGCTTCTGCTTGATATGTCTATCATGCCAGGATTTCTCTCTTGATTTCCGCACTTGCTGATGGAATCCTACTATAAATATGTCTTCTTCCAACCAACTATGACATTATTTCATCCATTGTTTCAGGGTCTGCCATATCTATGAAGGTTGCAATTATCAAGCTAGGAACAATATACTCCATAGGCATCACAACTTCTTGTCCATATACCAATTGTAATATCCCAAAATAGAATAAATAGGAATATTGAACAATAAACAGGAAATTGCAGTAAGCATCAATACATCAAACATATGAGCAAATCAATTGAGTCATTTTATTACATTCAATAGTAGAGATGAAGTGAAAAGTACTTGAAGAAAAGACACTCAAGCTAGATAGAAAAGTCTGAAATTGCCCTATACCTCAGCACATGATATGTTGTTGCTGCAGTAGTTGCTAGAATGCTGCACTACACAGTCTTCCTAGAAAATACAGTTGTTAGAAACTAGGAATGTGTAGATCTACTGATTTGGTGCTCTAAAATAGTCAGGATCAAAAATCTGAGCTTTCTAGCACTTTTCCAAGATAACCTAGAAAGGGTTTCCAGAAATGACAATAACTGAAAATGCAGCCCTATGGCTGATTTATGCACTGCAGTTGGGAGATTATTGGGAGGTGGATGAACTGATGAGAAATCTATTGTTAATCCTCCCAATCAACTTGCTAGATGAAGGGTTGCTCCCCTCACTGGATGCCAAGCTAATCAATTGTGGTTATCTCTCCTCCAATAGATCTGCCCTCCTAGATTGCGCAATTCCTGAGGGAGATTGCGCTTCTGATAGGGGTTGAATATTGGCTTGATGCCTCATGATGAAATGAAACTAAAGAACCTTTCCCGAGTGGGCACTTGAAGTCCCCCGAGATTACTGGTGGGATTTCCGCTCGGAAACACCCGTGTGCTAAACAACACAACAGACTTAGCTAAAAAGCTGAAGTGTGCAGAAATTCATAAAAGAAAATTCATAAACAATATTCATAATTATTTCTATGGCTGTTGTTGTATCTCATAGAGACAGCCTAGAGTTGTGATAGACCAGTGCCTAGGACATCTTAGCATAGCAAGGAGCATATAATATAATGTTTGAAGTTGTTAGCTTCAGCTCACATGCTATCTCCTGTAATCAGGGAAATAAAATAGAATGGGACCAAACTCTTAGAAACTGACACAGGAAAGAGATACTGCAAAGGCAAGATGCAGAACTCTAATACAAAGCCAGCAGACAATTCAGAGGCAGTTTACTGCAAAGCGGGCCGATTCATAAATACTCCAGAGACATAAATTATTAGAAGGTGTATGTAGCGAAAGAAATATTCAGAAGATATTAATTAAAATTAGGTTGATACCCAGATATACAATACCACCATGCATGAGCTTACCAATCTAGGAATCCATACATGATAATAGCATTTTAAAAGAACCCTCCCAAAGCAACTAATATAGCAGAAGTATGGTTAGTTGAATAATGGAACAGAATATCATGCATGAGCCATATTTAAAGCGCTTGAATGATCCGAGCATGGGCCTCAACTAGGATGAATCCATACCAAAAATCAGTGAGCCACTCACATTCCAAAACATGATACAAGAAATATGGATGAAATGAAATGTTCTATTAATCTAACACAATAAAGGGAGTTACAGACTGTGAAACACCAAAGACCAAAATCCTCTTTGACAGATAGAACTCCTCCTCACTGAGACCCTACAAGCTCTAAGCCTTCATACAAGAATTCTACAAAATGTATGCAAAAATCCTTTCACTGCATAATTTTCTGATAAAATCTGGAACCCCTACAATGCGTTTCTTCATGGTTTTTATAGGAGAAACCAAAAACCTAGTAAAAGAGGTAGGTGATGAACATTTAATTTGCATAATTAAGGAAAAATGGAGGAAACAATCATGCCCATACTGTTGAATGACTGTGTTGTGTTGTAGGTACTCTGTAGCCAGCTCTCTGAAATAAATGCACTGGGTGAAAGCCTCTTCAGGAACACAGTATTGAGATAAAACCATATGAACATCCTGTCCTTTCCTGAAAGAAAACTCAGCTGAAATAAAACCTGGAGGGTATTTTTTCTTGTGCATTGTACCCTCTACCTTCTAAATCTTGAATTAAGATTTAAAACCTTCAATGCTAAATGCTGAGTTCATTTATCATTTGACTGATACTCTTTTTCGCAACATTAATGTTCCCATATGCCACAATCTGCACTTTGAATGACTCTGGAGGGTTTGACAGATTTTACCCCTACTTCTTTAATGAAAGCCATGTCGTAACAGCTTCCCAAATCCTTTTTCCATAATTGTGCCTCTGATAAATGGTCCCTTGGAGCGTACTCGGCTTTTGTAATGGAGGCTGACACTTATGATAATTCTCTGTTGCTATAAGCCTACAAAACCCGAGGAAATGTTAAGAAATCCAAGCATATGAGGATGGAAGATGTGGCGGGGTTAATGGAAGCGGTCGTATGGACTAGAAATATGGTGAAGCCGCATAGGGTGGTGACGAAGAAAATGCAGCGCAACAGTGTGGGATGACCATGGAGAGAACTAATGGAATGTGGAAATGAATGTGAAAATACATAAGGAGTGAAGAAATGAGAAAAATATAGGTCTAGGGTGGCGGAGAGCACGTGGAGGAAAACTGGAGGACAGGTGGTGTGATATCAAAGCAACGAGGAATGGATGACCTGGAAGACTGACTTTGGGAGCTGGTCAAAAGCGGGGTGAGTAGATCTTGACCGTCCGATCTCGGGAGGAGATCGATGATTGAAAGGGTGATGGAGGTGATGGACTGTGGGCCAAGAGCACTGTACACTTGGACTAAAACTCGTGCAACTTCGGAGCGCGACGACCGTCGGATGAAGGCCCTCAGATCGGACGGCTGTGATGAATATCGCTGCATGACTTTGGTCGAACATTAATGCGCGATGGAGGGTGGTATTCGGGCCGTATGTGGGGACACGTGGTGAGCGCTGTATGGAATCGCTGGTCCAAGGAGATTTACCAGCTACCGCCGAAAGGCGGTGCGATACATACCACTTGGTTTTGAACAGTGTTTTGGGCGCGGGGACCACAACAGCAGGAGGGATGAAGTACGTTGATCTATGGTATGATCAGATGACTTAGAGCGCGCCCGATATTCTTTGATAAGTGCCTAGTGCCTTGGATCTTGGTTCTGGCTTTCGGTCTCGTGGAGGAAATGAGTAGAGGCTTATTAGAAGGGGCTAGGCCTGTGAGATTTTTGGATTTACGATCAGTGGCTTTTTATAATGTAATTTGAGGGCAGAAAGGCAATGATAGTTGTAAAAATGATTTTTAAAAGGATGGAAGAGGGGATTTGCAGGATTATAAGCCAGTTTTCCTGTGGAATTTTTATAGGAAGCCGATTATGATCAACATTGGCTCCACCCAGGGACGGCATGTTCATCCTTGGACATGTCGAGAACTCGCAGACCCTCTGATCATCACGTATGCAGACTCCGCTCTCTAGCACCTCCATTTTTCACTTTATAATTCATCACAACACCAACAGTATTCATACAAAAACAAAGAAGGAAACTATCATACAATATAATACATCAAGCTGCGTCTACCTGGATTAGAACTGGAAATAGGGTTTAAGAAATTGACCATTTACAGGGGCATCCAGCGAGTTTCCCTGTAAATTATACAACCTGAAAGTATTATTTCCCCCTTGTTCCACTATTTTGAAAGGACCAAATCAGAGGGGATCGAGTTTGCCATGTTTTCCCTTCTTAGCTCTCCAGAAATCCCACCTAAGCACCAAATCACTAATCTGCAGTTTCCTGTCTTTTGCGTGCTGATCAAAAATGTGTTTCATTTTCTCTTGATATTATATTAACCTCTGATTCATCTGGCCCCGTGTTTCTTTTAATTCCACCAATTTATTAATTCTCCTGATCATATCATCAGGTTCCTCCTGGCTTTCTTGCATAAAGTAGGCCACTGGTAAAGCCAGCTGTACAGGAAAAACTGCTGCTCTTCCATATATTAATTCATAGGGAGATTTTCTAGTTGCTCTCTTGCTGGTGATTCTATTAGCCCAGAGAGCAAACTTCAATTGGGAATCCCAGTTCTTCTGATTTTCATTAATAGTCTTCTTCAAGGCCCTTACCAGAGTTTTATTTGAAGACTCTGCCAAGCCATTCCCTTGTGGATAGTAAGCTGTAGAGTGACTCAGTGTGATATTTTATTGCTGGCAGAAATTTACAAATTTTGTAGACTTGAAGGCCTGTGCATTAACAGTCACTATCCTAGCAGGACTGCCAAACCTGGATATGATGTTTTCTTCCATGAAATTTATGATCACAGTATCTGTAGCATTCCTTGCAGGTATGGCTTCCACCCATTTAGTGAAATAATCAGTGGTCGTTAAAATCCACTTATGTTGACCACTTGATGGAGGGTGTATTTCACCTATAAAATCAATTCCCCGCTATTTGAATGGTTCATCCATATGCACTAGAATCAGGGGAAACAGTGTAGATTTATGTCTCTCAGCAAATTTCTGACATTTATCACATGCTCTTACCCTGGCAAAAACATCCCCAAAAAGCTTTGGCCAATAGAAGCCATCTTTCAGAATTTTATGAGCTGTAGCCCTCCAGCTGTAATGACCTCCATAGATCCCTTCATGAAATTCTTCTATAATACTTTCGACTTCATTCTCTGTGAGACACAGGAGTAAGATACCTGAGGGATCTCGCCAGTATAGCCAGCCATTGGCGACTATGTACTTCTGTGATTTTAATCGTAATGCTCTGTATTTAGTTTTATCACAACTTGGGGGGCAGCTGAGTGTAAGGAGATATTCTACTATCTCTTTGTACCACTGACTGGTGAGGTACTTAAGATGCGTTTCTGGAGTAGCTACTCCAATTCCCTATCATTCTTCTTTCTCCTCAGACTCCTCACCCGCTATAATGGACAAATATATGCCCAGGGCTTGATAGTTTGATTCTGATAACATTTTGGCGAGCCCCTGTCCTTTAATTAGCTTGGTAGGGCGGATGTCCAAGTCATCTTCCTGTATTTTAGCAATCCACTTGCCCCTTTTTCCTTCACTATCTCCCTGAATAAGGATATCTTTTACAGCAGCTGCAGTCACAAATGCAGCGATGTGGGACTATAAGATATATACACGAAAATATTTTAGGGATTTCACTAGAGCATATGCTTTCTTTTCCAATATGTTGTATTTTAATTCTGCATCACGGAGCACCTGACTGAAAAAGGCAATAGGCTGCTCATAACCCTCCTCATTTTTCTGCAGTAAAACTCCTGCTATTGTATGAGGTGATGCAAAAGAAAAAATCATGAAAGGTTTACCATAATCTGGTCCGGCCAACACACGGGCTTCTGCAAAAGCATTCTTTATCCTGGTAAATGCCTCCCATGATTATTGTGACCACTTTACCTCATTATCCTTCTTTAGCATATCTATTATATGCCTAACTATCTCAGCATAGTTAGGGATAAACCTTCTCAGGAAATTAATGTACCCTAGGAATACTTGTACCTCTTTCTTATTTCTGGGAAAAGCAATACTATTCATAACCTCTACCCTCTTAGGATCTATCTTCACCCCATATTTAGTCACAATATGGCCAAAAGCTTTCCCTCGTCTAATGCAAATAAAGAATTTTGAGGATTCAGAGAGAGACCATACCTTCTGCATTTCTCAAAATTTCTCCGCAGATGTTCAATGTGCTCAGCATCATTTTTTGAAAATACCGTGATATCATCAAGGTAGACCACCAGGAATTTATCCTGCTCCCCAACAAAAGTAATGTCCATTGCCCTCTGAAAAGTGGCCCCTACATTAATCAATCCAAAAGGCGTCCTGGCATACATAAATGTACCCCATGGTGTGGTGAAGTAGTCTTCTTTTGATCCTCTGGAAGTACATACACCTGGTTATAACCAGAGAATCCATCCATCATTGACATCCTAGAAGATCCAACCACTTTCTGCAGGATGAAATCCATTTTGGGAAGTGGATAATTATCCTTTAAGGATGCTCTGTTTAAATTTCTGAAATCCACACACAGCCTTATTTCTCCATTCTTCTTGCGTATAGGGACAAGGTTTGCCACCTATTCATAGTACCTCACTGGTACAATTATTTTGGCCTTCAACAGCTTTTTAATTTCTTTCTCAATAGAAGGCGGCAACAGGGGGTTTATTTGTCTAAGATTATGCTTATGGGGCTTTGCATCTGTTTTCAATGGAATTTTGTGCTGCATAATACTGATATAAAAAATTTTCAAGTCCTGATAGGACCATGCAAACACATCTTTGTTAGACTAGAATAATTTCTGATATAGATTTCTATATTCTCCAGGGATCTTCTTGGACAATTTGACAATTTTTGGGTCACCCTCAGTACCCAAATTCAGGTCTTCAACCTGATTCTCTTCTACCACTTTGCTCGGCTGTAGTGGGACATCATTCTTGTCAAATAATCTTTCTAGAGGTACCATCCCTCTAGGTATAGTGTTTCCCTTTAGCTGTAACACTTTGTTTCCTGCCACTTTCTCCTCCCAATTTCTTTTTGAAATATCTTCAGATTCTACCTCTTCTTCATCATCAATCTCCATATTGGAGAATTCTCCCACTATTTCCAGGAATCTCTTCATCTGCTCTTCATCTTCGAATACCTACCAGTGTTTGATGTTATCTGGGATTGAAGGCTGATAACGCACCTCAACTTCATATCTTCAAAGAGGGTTTCGAGGTGGTCGAAATGTGCTAGAAGCCACAGCAAGGGAATCAGTCATCCTATTCTGTTCTCAGGGCATGAACTAGATATTGAATGCCAAGAAGAAATTTTATACCATGTCCAAACTTCATTCCTGTAAGCCGTTAGCCTAGGATGTTTGGTCTGACACTGATTTTTGACTTGCCTAACCACCATTTCTGAATCTCCCAGAACTTTTAACCTTTGTATATTCATATTCCTAGCTATCCGCAATCCTAACAAGAGTGCTTCATATTTAGCCACATTTTTGGTGGCTTCATATTCTAATTTGAAAGACAGTGGGATCCATTTGCATGCGGGAGAAATTAATAGCACTTTGGCTCCATTTCCTTCTTTTGAATTTTCTCCGTCAAAATAGAGTGTCCATATTCCTGCTTCCATGTTCTCTGAGGGCTGCTCACTCTTGATCTGGCAGAAGGATGGTTCATGAGCATAATATTGATCTTCTTCCAGCATCAAGCATGAAAAATATCCTTCCTTACTGTAGACTAGTGAATTTACAGAATTGTCAGCCTTAGTCACCATCTTGATGAATCTAGTCTCCCTGTACAATCTCCTCTCTTGGCCACCAAAAACTGGGATTGTGGCATATGTTAGATCCATCTTGAGTGATCCACCAATTTTTGTCCCCTAGGACCTTGACAATAATATACCAAAACGAGCTGGAATGTTAGCCACCACGATGTCCATTACCACACTTTTTGCTGGGATTTGGGCCAAATTGACCACCATGTTGGAAATATGATGCAGAGTGTTGTCCTTGATGGCAACCCACTGAATGAAGATGAAGACGTGCGACTGTTGACATGTATTGTCCTCGATGGCACTCCACCTGATGAAGTTATGCTTGACTTGATGGACTTGTTAAATGATGTAAATCTGAAGTGATATGATGATTGTTGATGATATGATGTTGAGTGTTGTACTTGAAAGGAAACCCACTTGATGAAGATGTTGACAACTTACTTGATGAAGTTGTGTTTGATAGAATATGTCCTCGATGAAGGAAATCTGATGTATCTACAGTATTTACAGAAGGCAATGAAGAAAGGATTTCAGAATGTACTCAGAGAATGATGAAAAAGAGCATGTCTCTTGGTATAAGCGGATTGGCCTAGGGGAAGTCGCGTATGCACGCGGAAAGGAACGTTACAAGTCGCGTATGGGCTAAAGCGCTCAAAAAGTGCAAATCCAAGGGTAACCACCATGGTATTGACCCATAGTATTGGGTAATGATCCGCCTAATCGACCCCGTCCAGGTAGTTTTGGGCTTATGGTATTGTTTTGGTCCATGGTATTGAAAAAGGGGCTCATGGTATTGAAAAAGGATAATCATATAAAAGGAGAAGAAATTCATTGTGCACAACAAGAGGGTGGGTGCAAGATGTCTGAGCTTGAATGAATACTTCTCTCTGAAGTAGATCTGATTGGAAAGGGTTACACTTGAAGATAAATATGAGTGTATGATGCACCAATGATGAAGAAGGGGATCTAGATCTGAAATGCACTTGTATTTACTAGATCTGCTTATGGAAGGCCTAGATCTGTGATGATGCGAACATCTAGGCGAACATCTGTCTGAAGTGAAAGGGTAAATCTGAACTGAATATCTGATCTGAAGAAGTATGCTGCTCTGGAATAATTGAAGATCTATACGCTACTTCAACGCGGAGGAAGCGCGTATATACGCAGCTTCAGCGAAGAGAAAGCGCGTATGCGCAATAAAATATACACTGAGGTATACGCCGGTTTGTGTGGACGGAAGCGCGTATATACGCGAAATCAGTGAAGCAAAAGAGCGTATGCAAACTAGGCTCAGCCGCTGTGCGTGCGAAACATCCGAGTCGGTTTCCGTCGTGTTTATGCTATCTCGATCCGTGTCGATATATATATGGTTGTGCTTAAAAGTATGGAAAGGGTTCGGTCTGGAAATATGATGAATTGTGGCCTGCAAGTTGTGTTCTATTAAAGTGGTTGGATCCAGTGTGAAAATTGATGAAACGTGGTCCAAGGTGGTGCCGAGGGTTGTAGCCTTCAGTCAGGGGGTTGTATCTCCCTTCCAGGTGAGGCTGGTAAACGAGATCGGGGGGTCGTAGCTCCCTTCCAGGAGAGGCTGGTAAACGAGTCAGGGGGTTGGAGCTCCCTTCCAGGAGAGGCTGGTAAACGAGCGCAGGTGGGTGCCTGCGTGCTGGTCAAGTCTGCGCCAGCACATATGTTGTAAGATGTTTTCTCTAGAATAAAATATTGAAGGCTGAGCAACTGCAGCGGTGGTTTTCTCCCGACTTGGGTTTCCACCTAAAAATCCTGGTGTTCATGTGTGATGCTTTGTGTCATGATTTATTCTGCTCTTACTGCACATGTTTACTGCTTATTGAATATCTGATGAATAAATGAAGGAATGATTTGAGTGATGAATTAATGACATATATAGATATCTGTGTATACGCTAGTTTCGGAAAGGGTATCCGCGTATATACGCAAGTCTGGTTCAGGAAAGTAGCGTATGCGTTTTAGAAGCAGAAAAAGTGAAAGTTTTGAATATGCAGTAAATACTGATTCACCCCCCCCCTCTCAGTATTTTTCCCAACAATTGGTATCAGAGCGTGGTCCTTCTGCAGAAGCTTGATCGCTTGAAGGAGATCCGTCGCAATGGGAAAGAAAGAAGAAGCCTATTCGAAGAAAGGAGATATTTCAGAGAACATGGATACCAGAAATCAAAGGAGATGAATCTGATAGTGATTGGGATCATCCTTTGAAAGATCTTAGTGGTACAAACAATAGTGAAGAATATGATGTCAACCTAGAAGAAGCCGAAAAAGATTCTGACCAAGCTCTACAAGTACTCATGGCAAAGAAGCAAAATACTCAAGGTAAGGAGATGTCTCAGAAAACCGGTACAGCAGAAGTTGACAAAGATGAATCTGATTGTGATCCTTGTAATCTTATCTGTGCGAGCAATGATGTTGAGGATTTAAAAGAAGTTATCAAAGATCAACAAAGAATATTTAATGAGAAGGACGCTGCCTCCAAAGCTTTGTGCTTTAAACTGAAAAGGATGTTCGATGATGTATACAATCGAAGTAAAGGATATCAAGCTGGAATCATCTCTCTGCAAGAAGAACTTGAAGAATCAAATGAGAAGAATGAAGGACTTGAAGCAGAAAACGTTTCTCTAAAAACAGATCTGGAAAAATCAAAAAGGAAGAATGAAGGTCTTGAAGTTGGAATCATCTCTCTACAAGCAAAACTTGAAGCATCAAGTAAGAAGAGTGAGGAACATCTACCATCATTTGATAAGGAAGGACTTGAAGCAGAAATCGTTTCCCTCAAAGAAGACTTGGATAAATCAAATAAGAAGAATGCAAGACTTGAAGCAGAAATTGTCTCCCTCAAAGAAGATCTCATAGCATCAAACAAGAAGAATGAAGAGCTGCAGCAAACATGTGAAGACAACGGAAATTGGTTGAAAGAAGAAATCCTAAATCTGAAGAATCAAGTAGAAGATGGAAGAAGGAAAGAAGAAAGCATGACCAAGCAATGCCAAGGCTTGGAGGTTGAGGTAAACATTCTCAAAAGTAAATTAGAAGAAAAGATTAAACTTTTGAGGTTTCATGATAGTACTAAAATCTTGGACAATATTCTGAGTAATCAAAGGTCTCCTGCTATCAAACATGGTCTTGGTTTCCATGAAACTGTTAAAGGAGAATCTAGCTCACAAGGAAGTGCCATAAATTCAGAGGATGTCAATGCAAAACCTGAAGTGTTGAAAGAGACAAAAGCTCAACCAACAATCATGAATTCTCAAAGGAATTCATTCAAGAATGTTGAATGTTTTAAATGTCATAAATATGGACATGTTGCAGCAAATTGCAGGAGCAGATCATTTCAGCCTCAAACAAACAGTTCCTACATAGAAAGGTACTCTGGTTTCTTCAAGGGATATTGTTTTTCATGTAACAAGTATGGACACAAAGCAACTGATTGTAAAAGGAGGAAGAATAGAAATACTCATTGTGATTCTTATGCTTATTTTTCTGGACACATGAGATGTTATTCTTGTAACAAGTATGGACATATAAGAAAGGAATGCAGGTCGAACAGATATGAGAAATTTCAGCACACAAATAGAAAACAAATCTGGAAGAAGATGGAGGGATGGAATAAGAAACAATCTAGAGAAGAAAAGGATGTTTTTGTTGATGCTCTAGAAAACAATGATTTTCTTGAAGAAAACACTCAATTCAAGATGAAGGGCCGATCAGAAACGTAGGGAATTATGACCCTACTGCAGTCATCCGCTTCTGAAGCTGACTTTTCTTGTTGACTGCAGGAATGATGTGAGATACATTATGAGATCTAGTAATGTATCGTCACAAGAGGAGCAATGCATGATGACTCTCATGGTTGATTTGATTATACTGGTTATGTTTACCTCTGACAGCGCATCTGATGTGGAAAGGACAGGTACAGGAGGTACAAGCTCTGGAAGAAATGAAGGAAGATGGAAATTTTCTATGCTTCACTTTCCATACGCGGGTTCCATTAACTAAAGTCGCGTATACACGCGAGTTCCAGAAGACGCAGTCGCGTATGCATTGATGATAAGAAAATTTATCTGATAGCTGAAGATCTGAAGCAGAGGTCCAGGGGGAGCATTAGTCTGACTGCTGATGATTGCACTGTTAGCATCATTCTAGTTATACTCATGATAATGAAATGATGCATGGGTTCTTGTGTTGAATATTATGGATGAAGCCTGGTTGCTTTATGATGAAGAGCATTCATTGTTGAGATGAAAGTCTTATAGTTGAGAGATGAGGACAGATCATGCAGAGATTGTTATTGATGACTTGCTGTTGAAGGTATCTCAGATTGCAGAAGTTAAGGAAGAAGCACTGGTTTAGGGGGAGTAGCAGGTTGAATTCTAATGGTTGCATTGTTGGAAATATGACTGCTTATTCTTTGGTCTTGGTGATACTCATGCTCAAATGATGATGATTTGGTACATGGATTATTATGATAAGATTTTGAGCCCTAGTTGCTGATAAGTATCTTTGTGTGGATGAGTTGGATATCATTTGTTTCAAATCATATAGAGTTTGGTTGCTATGGTTGAGATCTTTTGCCTACATATGTTACTTCATGTTACCTCTTGAAGATCATGGTGATTTTGGACCACATGGATGATTGCTTGACACATATCTGAAGATGCTGTTCTGATATGATAATCTCTTTTGGAAAGAATGTATTGATGCTGCAAAGGATCAGAAGGCTTAGTTACTAATGGGCTTATGCTACAACCAATGGATGACGCTTGAAGACACAACTACACTATTCTGTTATATCTGTAGTCCAGGGAAGCAGTCAAATATCTCAGAAAGAAGCTGAACACTGTCTTTGCCTTACAAAGAATCAGATCTGGTTGAAATTTAGAAGGTGTCTTAGGATACGCGGGTTTCTTGAAACACAGTCGCGTATGTACGCGAGTTCCTGCACATAAAACCGCGTATGGTTGGTTGCTGACAATTCTTGGTTGGTTCAGCTCTCTTCAGCACAGCTGCAGTGCTGTTTGGTATCTCTGGTGGTGTTCCAGTTCTCATAAATCTGTTTCTAATGTTTTTGATGAAGATGCCTTGATGATTTGTTGGTGAAAATGTTCAGGTTGCACAAACTAAGGGGGAGCCTTAGTCATATGAAAAGGATGCATGGTTGCACGGATTCAGGGGGAGCATTAGCTTTGCTGACTATAATGCAGTGTTGGCATTATTATGGTTCTGAAATATGTCCTCTTTCTTGAGGACTTTCTGGTGTTGGTCATAAATGATCATATTTATATTTTGGTGAAAAGGTCTTGTTGAGACCCATGATGTAAAAATTGTAATATTCAGTCATGTAAGGACTTGTCATTTTTGTAAACCCACTTGTTTGGGTAGCTGAGTCAAATTTTGTAAACCCACTTGGTTGGGTACTTGAGTCTTATGTGTAAATCCACTTGGTTGGATATTTGATGTAAGTATGAGTCTTTGGTGATAGGAAGTTCATAGAGTCATGTACTTCATTGACAAATATGTTTGGAGATTCAGCATGGACTCAGGGGGAGCTTGGCCACTTCAGCACATATCAGATCTGCAGACTGTTTCTTCCACATGAGGAGAAAAGGGGGAGAATGTTGGGTTTTGATCCGCCCTTTGCCCTTGATGTCAAAGGGGGAGAGTGACATGGTGTTTGAATAAAGAGAAGGTAATGATGTGACATATTTGGGAGAGTGACATGGTATCTATCTGCTGTGGTAACCAAACACCATCGTGGTTGCCATCAAGTCCAAAGGGAGAGATTGTTGGAAATATGATGCAGAGTGTTGTCCTTGATGGCAACCCACTGAATGAAGATGAAGACGTGCGACTGTTGACATGTATTGTCCTTGATGGCACTCCACCTGATGAAGTTATGCTTGACTTGATGGACTTGTTAAATGATGTTAATCTGAAGTGATATGATGATTGTTGATGATATGATGTTGAGTGTTGTACTTGAAAGGAAACCCACTTGATGAAGATGATGACAACTTACTTGATGAAGTTGTGTTTGATAGAATATTTCCTTGATGAAGGAAATCTGATGTATCTACAGTATTTACAGAAGGCAATGAAGAAAGGATTTCAGAATGTACTCAGAGAATGATGAAAAAGAGCATGTCTCTTGGTATACGCGGATTGGCCTGGGGGAAGTCGCGTATGCACGCGGAAAGGAACGTTACAAGTCGCGTATGGGCTAAAGCGCTCAAAAAGTGCAAATCCAAGGGTAACCACCATAGTATTGACCCATAGTATTGGGTAATGATCCGCCTAATTGACCCCGTCCAGGTAGTTTTGGGCTTATGGTATTGTTTTGGTCCATGGTATTGAAAAAGGGGCTCATGGTATTGAAAGAGGATAATCATATAAAAGGAGAAGAAATTCATTGTGCAAATAATGAGTGTTGGAGCAAGATGTCTGAGCTTGAATGAATACTTCTCTCTGAAGTAGATCTGATTGGAAAGGGTTACACTTGAAGATAAATATGAGTGTATGATGCACCAATGATGAAGAAGGGGATCTAGATCTGAAATGCACTTGTATTTACTAGATGCGCTTATGGAAAACCTAGATACGTGATGAGGCGAACATCTGGGCGAACATGCAATACCGAACATCTCAATAAATACGGGGCGGAATATATGATCGAAGAAGTATCTTTGCTACGGAATGATTGAAGATCTATACGCTACTTCGCCGCGGAGGAAGCGCGTATATACGCAGCTTCAGCGAAGAGAAAGCGCGTATGCGCAATAAAATATACACTGAGGTATACGCTGGTTTGTTTGGACGGAAGCGCGTATATACGCGACATCAGTGAAGTAAAAGCGCGTATGCAAACTAGGGTTTGCTGAAGCAAGGGGTATGAAATATCTGATCTGTTCTGCTGTGTTTCTGCTATCTGATCTGTATTGATATGTATCTGTTGGTGATATATGGTTGTGCTTAAAAGTATGGAAAGGGTCCAGTATGAAAATATGATGAAATGTGGCCTGCAAGTGGTGTTCTATTGAAGTTGTTGGATCCAGTGTGAAAATTGATGAAACGTGGTCCAAGGTGGTGCTGAGGGTTGTAGCCTTCAGTCATGGGGTTGTAGCTCCCTTCCAGGTGAGGCTGGTAAACGAGATCGGGGGTTGTAGCTCCCTTCCAGGTGAGGCTGGTAAACGAGTCAGGGGGTCGTAGCTCCCTTCCAGGAGAGGCTGGTAAACGAGCGCAGGTGGGTGCCTGCGTGCTGGTCAAGTCTGCGCCAGCACATATGTTGTAAGATGTTTTTTCTATAATAAAATATTGAAGGCTGAGCAACTGCAGCGGTGGTTTTCTCCCGACTTGGGTTTCCACCTAAAAATCCTGGTGTTCATGTGTGATGCTTTGTGTCATGATTTATTCTGTTCTTACTGCACATGTTTACTGCTTATTGAACATCTGATGAATAAATGAAGGAATGATTTGAGTGATGAATTAATGACATATATAGATATCTGTGTATACGCTAGTTTCGTAAAGGGTATCCGCGTATATACGCAAGTCTGGTTCAGGAAAGTAGCGTATGCGTTTTAGAAGCAGAAAAAGTGAAAGTTT
>JAXQQM020061567.1:0-52268 GCA_034641835.2 Pinus albicaulis
TCTCGGGGGCAAGACCCAGGTTCAGAGATTGGGGCCAACAAGGGAATACGCTGTAGTCTAGAACCACGCCGGCATTTTCACCCTACTCTGGAGAGCAGAGAGTCTCACCCGAGGCGTGTCATGACCACATGCATAAGGGGAATAGATTGATAGTGGTGGAGGGATCTGCAACTCATGATTAACATTGAATTGATTGCATAAACATCATTATATATGCAAGAACATTCAGAAGATCGAACAGGCATTAAGAAAATAAAATTTTAAGACATCACAGACATCATGCATGCATGTAACTCACGGAATAAGAAAATAACCTGCAAGTATATTGATAATCCTCAACCAAATCCACAGCTACATCTCTTCCATAAGAAGAGCTTACAAGTCTGTTATAGACGTCTTATCAGACAGAAAGATAGATTATAGAAGCCTAGGAAATACAGAGATATCATGCCCGGAATGGATATCTCTTGTAGCATCCACCTAATCCTCTTCAGTCACTCTGCATTCGTCCCTTCCTTCGGCCAAGTGACAGCTATTTATTCACCCATCGTCGCAACCGTTAGTTCCTCTTGCGTTCTTCTTCAGCTGCTTCCGGCTTCTCTCTTGTTGTCTATGAGTTCTTCTCTCTGTCTTCTATTGTATCTTCTCTTCATCTGTACTCATGCATCTGCTTTCTTCAGTTATCTCCTGTTCCCTTGCAACCTCATTAGCTTCGCTACTCACTGTAGTTGTGACTTGGTTGCGACTGCCATGTGTCGTTCCACAACCCAAAAATCTGTTCTTTGTTCAAAATTAAAAATATTCAAAACAAGGTCCCCAACAGGCCCCGATCATATTTTCTTGACTCGTCCTGATTCAATCACAAATCACAGTCTCTATCTCCATCACCCCACTAGATCCTGTGCCCTATTCTTATTGTGCGCCTTCAGCCTACTGTCCAAACAAGGGCCCCAACTCTAGGACTTTGCTGAACGCTGTAGCCTTAAGCTCATGGAAGGTCGTCACAACTTGCTGCCACCCTTGCACCAATGAATCTGTTTCTATGGCAATCTTAGTGACAACTACCTCCTCTACATGCGCCGGTACAGTCCCGAACACCGTGGCGATTTGGGTTTCGGCCTCGACAGCTAGTTGTTGCATTATCCTGGCACTGCGTTGAAGGGGCAGGTGGAGCTCACGAATTACCTATTTGGCCATTGCTGAGCTAGCCTCTATTTTCTAAATCTATACCTCTAGAGCATCTGCCTGGGCATATGGCTGGTCCAACTACGCGGGGTCTGTGGCCTCTTGGATTTCCCTCGAAATTTTCTGCAACTGCGCTGAAATTGGCTGTGTTTTGACTGTAAGGGCCATTGAGCACTCATGAAGATCCTTCAGGAGGTCGTAAGCATCACACACTGCAGAGTTGAGAGTTTCCTACATCTGGTGGACCTGGCCCTGCTTTTCTGCAGTTTGTGCTGAATATACTGCCTCTGGATCGAGCAGTGCTGGCCGAGCGGCTAATGCTGCTTGAAGCTCCACATTTTCCCTATGGAGGCCATTGAATTCGATCCGGAGGTGGAGGGCATGTGCTACGATACTTGCCTCTGGTACATCTACAGGCAGCTAAGTATAATGAGCCCTAACAGCTGGCTATAGCTCTGAAAACACCTTGGTGGTGTCGTTTATCTGACCTTTCAGCTACTCTTGTGCCATTATGATTTGTTTGCACTGTTCAGTAAGCGCAATGATCTGCTATTGTTGTTCGTCGCACCTCTGCTACAGTTTAGAATGGAGCCTTTTGGCTTGATGGGCCGACCGCTAGATAAAGAAGTACAGCTGAGCCGTACCCCATGTTTCTAAATTGGCAACCCCCGAAGTTCTTTGGTCCAGCTGCCTTTCCTGCAAGGGTTGCCCACTGGCAACTGATCGAGTAGAGTGCTCTAGAGGGGATGGCGGCGGGGTCTTGTGAGCTGCTGAGTCAGCCATATTCAAGTCTAGTTGTTCTTGCTAATCTGTCTGGACAGTCTGTGGAAGGACAGTAGGCTCAGGCTGAGCCTCGGCTAAGTCAGCAACAATTTGTGCCATCTGGGTAATGATATTAAACAAAGAAATTTGGGGTTCCCCAGCGGGGATGACCGGTGGTACTACTACTGCAGTACTGGAGTCAACCTCGGCCCCGTGGTCCCCATTAATTAATTCTCAGATGATTGGGTCTGACACGGTGGTGGATGAATTGGATGGCGCGGATGAAGTGGTAGGTGGAGGTGGAACATTACGTGGTGGTAGAAGTCGAATGTTGATGAACTTGGAGGGGTCAATGAGTGGTTCTTCCTGTATCAGCACCCCGGTACTTGGTGGTTGGGGTGGATCCTCCTCAGTGAGGTCCACCACCGGACTCGACTCTAAGGTTCGGGTCCGCTTGGCCTGAGGAGCTTCCAAGGAGTCGGCGGTCTTGCTCTTTTCCCCCACCAGGGTCATCAGCAGACTTGGAGAAGTAAATAAAACAGTGGGGATGGGGGAGGTAATGGAATTTGTGTGGGGACGTGATGGGGAGTGAGAGAAATGGAACTCAGAGAACAAAGGAAAAGGAATAACACCGCTTGAGACGACCTTGTTCGCCTCATTAAAACTGCGTACCTGAGTGTCTAAGCGGCAGATGAGGGGGGCGAGCTACACAGTGGAGTCCTGTTGTGCCACCTCCACATCTGTCTCGGCAGGCCATTGCTGCGGTAGCATCCGATCAAGGTTATAAATGGGTACCCCATTGCGGATTTCCATCACGACCCCCGACCACGAACAGACTTCATTGTGGAAAGCAGTATCTTCAAGCTAGAACTTCAGCAGCCGCATGTGAAATGTGTCCTCTAGCACGCAAGTAGGTTGGATACAAGTATGCCTGTGACTGAACCCGAGCCATACTTGCTCGCTGTACTCATCTAGCAAGTTCCTGGGCACCCTTTGCTGGCTGGTTACCACGTCCGTCATTAAACCATACCAGGGCTAAAATGCCTCGGCATTAACTTCTTTGGTGCTAGGATCAATCGACACCTTCCACGGAATGAAATTCATCGCTAGAGGCTGGCCCTCTGGAATTTCCACTGGTAACCTAACAAGGGGAGTGTGCCACTTCCACATGGAAAATGAAACTATCAAATAGTTGTAAATGAAGCTTGTAGCCCGCTTTTATTTTTCCTCGCACGGGTCAAGAAACTCCTTCAACAGGAAGGAGCACTAGTTTAGCTTGACACCTTGAATGTAGTGCTCTGCAATGGAGATAGTATCAAGGGTGCATTCTCCCTTTGTGTAGTGCCTCATTTTTTTACTGGCAATGAGGTATCATGCAAACTTAATCTTGGGCTTATTGATAAGCTCCATCTTGGCTCCCTTTCCTCCCCATCGTGTGCCATATTTGACATAATAGTCGGCGTCTCCCAACTTCCTCGCTCTCTTCGAGGTGGTCTGACATGCAGTCGAGACATCCACGCCATTCAGGTAAAGCCCTGTAAGTCGGTGGATATCCTCGGCACCAATGGGAATTTCCTTATTCAACCACAAGCACCCATTCTAGAAGTGGCTGAGTAAGAACTTAGTGCACTGCATGGCCGGTCCTGTGGTCCTGAAGACCAGAAGATTTCTTAAGTTGAGAAGAGAAGATTGTTGTAGGCCTTGAAACTATGGTAAAATTCTGTTCACTGAATGCCCAGCTTCTGTGAAGTAATGTTCCATATACACATTCCACTTGAGTGCCAGGAACTCGAAGGGGTTCGAGAGGTTTGCATCTATGAGGGCCACATTGTCGTATTTCCCAACAAGGGATTCTATTTTGTAAATTCTGCTATCGAGCACTAGTTCGAGGACTGCTGGGTTGGCCTTTGGAATCTTTGCTCGACGTTGATACACCTGCAGAATTGGCTTCGGCGTCTTCTCTCGGCACTGTGCTTTTGGATATTTCTGCTGCTCTGGTTCAGCTCCAATTTCTAATTCTAACTGCTCCGGCATTCTCGTGCTTTTTTCCCATGCAAGTTATGTAATTACCTAGCACGAGTGAGGTTGATGAGACCCCATAACGAGTTAATTCCTGCTGGCATTCTTCTCGGTGATAATCATGCGATCAATCACCAGCTAAGGTGTAGTCTTACATTTGCTGACGATGGCATGGGGAAATGGGAAAACGCGACGGCTGAGGTTACTTCGAATTATGGAAAAATGATTATTGCAGAGTTACTTATAATTATGGTCATTTATGCTGCAAATCTAGACGATCCTTATGTGTTAGCACTCAAATCTACCTCAGGCTGAAATGAAGTAAAACTCGAGGCTACATCAAACCACGCTCAGCCTCGTAGCTAGCCCTACGAGGACAGGAGAGGGCTCTCTCCGTCAATCTCGAGAAAATAAGCAATAGAATGCGAGATGACTTACAATAAGAACTGATTTTAGGCTAGTAAAGAGATATGTATGTTTGATTTTTGGTTTTTTGGGTTTTCGCTGGAGTAATGGGAAAACAAGTTTTGGGTCCGGGGATAAGGTCAGACCTTTGCAGAGTTCAAGCTGGGGCGAGGTAGGTGATGATCTTGATGCTTTAAATTGGATTTGTGGATAGATTAGACCGACGAGGAGCTGAAGAGGGCAAAGAAGAACTTGGATCCTCTCCAAACAGCTGAAAACATATAGAACTAACTGAATTCAAAGGCTAAGCACTGTAAACAATGGATTCAACCTTATTTCACTCATTCAATTTAGTTCAGAAGCATAATGAAAGGATGGCATACATTAAACATGAAGAAACTTACAGTAAACAAAGAAGAAACATCATCAAGAACAGAACACCACAAGGATCCCAACAAGTGCCGCAAAACCCGTGATCTTTCCTTAGCCAAAATATGAAAAGTATGTACAATAGTATCAAAAGTATCCCAAGAGTCCAACCTCTCCAACCTCTGAAAATGATTGAGAAATTACAATATGTAGATCACTCTAACACCTTTCCCCACCTCTAGGGGTCGAATTCCCTCTTCAGGGATCAGTTTCAACCAATTCTAATCATGGAACTACAATCTAGGCAGCTAACCACTTGCCTCTAAAAGAGTGGAAACTGATCCATTACATGATTTTTTACTCATTTGAGAGTGAATCTTCTAGAAAAGATAAAAACAAGCCAAAGTTACATGCCAAACATGAATTTACATCATAAAAACCCAAGAATTCTATCCATAGGCAAAACTGGTCCAAAATAGGCGAAATACTGAGCTGGCAGCTGAAAACTCAAAAAAAAATCTCTAGGTGGGTCGCTCCTGAACTGCGTGGGTCGCTCATATTCCAGGCTGATTTTGAGGTAGCTCCCAACATCCAAATTGAGCTCATGATAGCTCGTTGGAAAGCACTGGATGTCTACTTTTCAACCCAAGTGGAATTTCTGAATTTGGAGTTTATTTGACCCTCCAAAACCTCATTCTCCCAGAGGTACTTCCTGCTGGTGCAAAAGGTGGCAGCAAGGTGGTTTTCATGGTGTTTTTGAGCTGTTTGACCATCCAGATTTTGTTCAAATGCTAAGTTGACTTCAAAGGATGCATAATTAACCATGAAAAATCCAAAAATGTAAAAATATCCTCCAGCAAGTGTCTCAAAAAAATGCGAGCGCATGAGCGCGCGACCCACGTAGCTGCAAAACCTGTTTTTTAGACCAAAAATTTGAAAATGACAAAATTTTCTCCGAATTTGCCCAAATTCAGAGCGGAGGTCCTCCATCATGTGTCTTGCTCAGTCAATGAAGCCTCGGCCAAAATCCGGAGTGGATCAGGCCTTTTCCGCCATTTTAGTGCTCTCCTGGTGCATGCAGTTCCTGTGATGAAAACACTGTCTCGGTTGTATGATGTGTTGTTGTCAGTCATGATGTAGCAATGTGTATGTTCAACTTGTTGAAAATGAAAAATGGGACCTTGGTGTCTTTGTCTCCATCATTATCCTGTGAATGTACCTGCGCTGATGAAGAAGGCGAGACCCCTTCCACGCCATGTGGAGATAGTACTCGCGTTGCTGATGAAGTCAACGAGACCCCTTCCACCCCGGGTGAAGATAGTAATCGTCGTGATGTTGAAACAAAGCTCTGTGGCTTCTCTGATATGTTACCACTACTGGTGCACTGGTATGCTCCATCTCAGTGCATCAACCTCAACGATTGAGTCACTGTTCGACTCCTGCTCATACACTGACTCTGTCTCTGACATGGCCTGGAACAAGATATTGACACTATGTATACTGATATGAAAGCAGTGCAAACAAAGTTATGAAGTGTGTTTCAACAGCCAACAAGTATCCCACCGTCAAAACACCATAAGGAAACAAACCATGGATAAAATCTCTGTTTTAAATGGATTGGAAAAGAGGCACAATCTCTGTTTTAAATGGAAGTGAAATTTTGACCAAAGGGAGCAGGCAACCTTCAGAATATTGAACAAGTCTTGTCAAAGGGAGCATGGCATCATATGAATGTTTTTGTCTATGAGTAATAACAACAAAAGTGTCAATGGGCAGTTTGAAACAAAGTCATGAGAATGTTTTTAACTTTGGGCAGTGAGACATAATACCACCACAGTCACCATGGAACAAAGGTTTTAAACATGGCATAATAATAGCAATGGTCACAATGGCATAATGGGCATGAGAACAATATGGTTTTGATATTATATGCAAGGCAGGACATATCACTGATATAAGATAATCAACAAACTCATGCAACCACCCATATCATTTTAAAACCCTGAAAACGATATTGCTATGACTGTGATGTTTAAATCCTCCATTTGAAACGTTTGAACCATCAACGATGCCACCAATGCATTTAAAAACATCAAGAAATTGATAGAAACCTGTTTGAAGGCCAGTTGCATCGATTCCAAGCAAGGCTGGGCGCTCAGAATGAATTTCGAAACCCTGTGTCTGCGTGGGTCGCGCAGCCTCTGCGTGGGTCGCTCAGGCCCCAGGTGGGTCGCTCGGGCCCCAGGTGGGTCGCGTTTCTCTTGCATGAAGCTTTTGGAGGCCTTCCCGGTGTCCAAATCGGGCGTGTGATAGCTCGTTGGAAAGCTATTGGAGTCTAATTTCCAACAAAAGTGGAATTATGCAATTTGGATTCCATTTACCCTGTCAAAAACCAAATCTCCCAACACTAGTCAAAGTGAGCAGAATGAGGCTGCCTCAAGACAGAGTGCTGTTGCAGTCAACTTTTGAAGGTCTTTATCAACTCCAAATTGAGCTCATGATAGCTCATTGGAAAGGTCTTTCTGTGTAGTTATCATCTGACTCATCAAGAAAGTCATTTGGCCAAACATGCTAGGAGAAATCTTGATTTTCCCAAGGTCACTTCAGAGGTGCATTCAATTCTCCTGAGGCAACGATATTTTTGACATTTATCTAAAACCATGATACCTGTGTAAAAAGTGAATGAGGTTTTTCTTCCTTGGCATGTTATGGACAAAAACCTCTCTCAGTTTTCCCAAATTCATCTTTTATTGCTCTGAAACATCTTTTGAGTGAAACTTATCCCGATGTGTGGAACAAGGGATTTTGTCGAAATGAAGCGAAATGAAGGGGATAAGGGGCTTCTAAATTCTTGGGGAAATTTTTGGAAGTAGGGAGGGATGTTAGGAAGTAGGGGAAAGTGGAATCATAGAGATTGAGTGAGGGGAAGGGGTCCAAAAGGGAAAAACACAGGCCTAGCCTAGAAAATTGCCAAGTTGTGGCTAGAAACTAGGGTTTGTGCAAAAATGAGGGATTTGGGGGATCTCAGTGATGGGAAGTGTTTAACGAGGTATATTAAGGATAGGGGAAGGTGTTTGAACATCAGGATACAAGTTTTTCTGACGATTTGACCATCCAAGAGAAATTACCTCCAAAACCCTAGGAGAGGGAAATGGACCTTACCTAGGCACAACTGAAGCATGAACAAGATGTAAAATGACTCAATGGAACTTGACATGATGATGACAACCCTCTGAATGATGGTACACTCAGATGAATGGTGACATGGACTGACATTTGGACAAATTTGAAAAGAGTGAAGACCAACCCTAGACCTAATGCCTAGTGATCAAATTTTGCTTGAAGACTCCTTGAAACGACAAAATTTGACCTTGACACTTTAAAATCACTTTGAAAGAGCATGTTTGATCAACGGAGAAGGTGCGAAGGTAAGCTCTGTAACACTGTCTATAGTTAATCTTTGACGGAAGCCAGTATGAGGTGACACTGACACGTTTGCTAATCCTACAGGGATGACACGCTGGACACGCCCCTCCCCGACCACAATCGGTTGAGGTGTGGTCCCCGCAACAAAGCGGTTATTGCGACCTATGCATGAACGATAAACCCTACCTATGCTCATCCTGGTTGCGGGAGAGTTTATTAATCTACGCTACTCTACGACTTCTCTTGGTTGCAAGAGTTATTAATGAAAAGTGGAAGGACTTACTCATGGTAGGGTTTTAGGCATGCACCATTCACCCACCCAGGTAAAACAGTACCGTCCAACTGAGCCAACCGGACGGCACCAGAATCTCTAATCTCGATGATGAAGTAAGGTCCCAACCAGTGCATCTGCAGTTTTCCTGGGAACTTCTGAAACTTGCTATCATACAAGAGGACCTTTCCACCAACCTGGAACGTTTTGTTCTTGATGTGGTGGTCGTGCCACGCTTTCTGCCTGTCCTTCTGGACCTTCTGGTGAAATTCAGCCAGAAACCGGGCCTAGTCCAGTTCTTGTAACTCGTGGAGGCGCTCCTGTAGTGAATCCTCTTGTGAGAACTTGAGGGATGTGGAAATTAAAAGACTTGGTACGGTGAACTTGGCGGGAATCACAGCTTCCCGGCCATACACCAGCTGGAACAGTGTCTGATTGGTCAAGCACTTCACTGTAGTCCGGTAGGCCCATAGTGCAGCTGGTAACCACTCATCCCAGTCATCCCGCTGGGCATTGCAAATCTTCGTCAACCCCTTTTCGAGGATTTTATTGAATGCTTCAACAGTGCCATTGGCCTGCAGGTGGTACGGGCTGCTTTTGTGATGTTGAATCATGAATGTGTCTAGCAACGATTTGACCATTTCATTAATGAAATGCGTACCCTGATCACTGGTTAAACTTCGCGGGCAGCGAAACCTGCTGATGATGTGTTCAAAAATGAACCGCGCTGCGGTATCTGTCGTACAATCCCGTACCACCACTGCCTCAGCCCACCTGGTGAGGTATTTAGTTGCGGTAATGATGTACCGGGCCTTCAAATGCCTGGCAACCGGGGCTATGGGGCCTACGAAGTCGACAGCCCACTTCTCGAACAGCCGCAACACATGCACCGGGTGTAGCGGGAGCTCATCCCTATGAGAGGGCCTCGTCATTCACTGACAGAAATCACATCTTTTAACAAATGCCTTACAATCTGCATGGACCATTGGCCACCATAGTCCAGCTTGGAGCACCTTCTTGGCAGTGGGTTTCATCCCCACATGCCCGCCCGCAATGCCGCTGTGACATTCCCACATCACGGCTTCGCATTCGTGGTCAAGTATACATCTGCACAGAACCTCATCGAGGCCTAGTTTGTATAGCTGCCCCGGAATCAGTTGGTATTCGGTGGCGCAAATGACCAAGTGTCGTTTTTGGAGCGGGGTGTAGTGCTGAGGGCACTGCCCCGTGGTCAGATAGGTGGCAATGTCAGCCAAATAATCAGGTACAACTTCGACTCGGAAAAGGTCAGCATCCGGCAGCTGATCATCAAGCGAACCGTCGTTCTCCCCCGTCTCTAGCCTGGATAAATGATCAGGCCTGACGTTCAACCTCTCGGGCTTGAAGATCACCTCAAACGTGAATTCTTGGAAGAGTAGAAGCCATCGACAAATCTATCCTTCCAACACAGGCTTATTGAACAGGTAATTTAATGCAGAGTGATCCGTAAAGAACTTGAATTTTCCTCCTAGAAGATAGTGGCAGAACTTCTGGAGTGAGTACACCATTTCCAGGGCCTCCCTCTCGGTCATGGTGTAATTCCGCTCGGCATTAGACAGTTTGCGACTGGCGAAGTAAACGGGGTGGTCAACTGTCATCTCTCCTGGTTGCGCCAAGACAGCCCCAAGTGGAATGCTGGAAGCATCAATATGCACATGGAACTTCTTATCCCAGTCGGGGTCAACAAGAATAGGCGCCGTCACCAGATTTTCCTTTAGAGTGTCAAGGGCCATCCGACACTCCTCTATCCACTGGAACACTTCGGACTTCCGCAGTAGCTTTTATAAGGGAGCGGCGATTTTCGCATAATTTCGGATAAACCGTCTGTAATAACCTGTGTGCCCTAGCAGTGCCCAGAACTGCTTCACCGTTTCCGGGGCTGCCATGTGGATGATCATGAACACCTTTGCGGGGTCGACGTAGACCCCTTGCTTGCACACCATGTGGCCTAACAGTGTGCCGAAAGGAACTGCAAAAATTCATTTCTTCAAGTTCAAGGAAATCTGCAACTGTCGACATCGATCGAACATGATATGTAACAGGGTGGCGTGGTTCTTCAGCAAACTGTAGACGGTCCAATCATCCATATAGACTTCCAGGAACTTGTGGATATACTCCCGGAAAGCAGCGATGACGATCCGGGAAAACACGGCCGGTGCGTTCTTCAATCCGAACGACATCACGTGGTATGCAAACGATCCCCACTCAGTGGTGAACGTTGTCTTCGTTTTGTCCTCTTCCGCAATGCGCACCTAATGATAGCCTGAAAAGCCATCAGTGAAGGAGTAAGCTTCATTTCCCGCAACATGATCCAATACTTCGTCGCTGAATGGAGTGGGAAACGGATCATGGATGCAGGCGTTGTTCAGACTCCGGTAGTCGACATAGACTCGGATTTCTGACTTATCCTTCTTATTCTGAATGACGATGGGACTCACCCACTCCGCTTCTTACACAGGAAAGATGAGACCTATGGCCAAAATCTTGTCGATCTACATCTTGACCTTTTCTTTGATCTGTGTGTTCAACTGATAGGGTCGATGCGTTACGGGTCTGGCATCTGGTTTCAGCACAATTCACATTTCTCCAAGGTCACCTTTGATGCTCTTTAAGTCTGCAACCGATGAAGGAAATAGGTCCTCATATTCCTGGAGGAGGCTGAAAATTTCTTTTGTCATCTCCTCGTCCCAGTAATCCCCAACAGTAGCCAGTTTGGGTTTTTCCTCTGTACTGATGTTCAACTTCTTTGTCTTCAGTAGGAGCAGATGGATGGCCTCAGTGGTCGGCTCTTCTTTGATGTTGCGCTCGCCTTCCTTCTCTTCGAAGTATAGGTGCCTTAGGTCCTCCAGAATATCATCGTCTGGATCGCCATTGATCCGTTGGCAAGCCAACTCATGCCTGCCCTCAGGTTGTGATGCAAAGGAGCTCCTGCTGGTGCCTGGATCACGGAGAAACAGTACCCCCTTGATAGCTTGTAATGCACGGGATACCAACTCTGTCTCTCCTTCGAAGGAAAAGCACCAAACAAATTTGTTCGTGACTTCCTGCCAGGAGCTGGTTCCTCTTTTTCTCTCTTCTTCTAAGTACCAGGCCTGGGGGATGGTATCTAAGGAGTGGATGAACTGATGGACCCACAGCTCCTCTGGGTACCCTAGACTTCACCACCACTCCTTACAGGTTTTCAGGTGGTCCTGTGGATCGGAACTCCCTTGGTACCTATGCCTGCTTCGAGGGCCTTCGTCTTCTTTAAACCGCGCCCTCAAAGCCTCCGCCGCGCAACTCCACCGCGACAGGGTGTTATGGTGATTTTTCCACCACCTGGCAGCCGTGGACTGTAGTGCTACATCCAAGAGTGGTATTTGGCTTCCTTCTGGTACCATGTCTTCTACTTTTGTAATAAAGGTATTGACAGCTTGCATGTTCGACAGGGTGGGATACTCCCTGATTTCCGCACCAATCTAACAAACTCGGGAAATGTTGGCACACCTGCTTGTGGTGGTCTCATACCCACCTTGCTGCCAGTCTTCCCAGGCTAGTTTTGATCCAAGCTCCGAGCTCTGGACACTGCGCCAGCTGACGGAGCCGGTGGTGGTCGGGTTAATATAGTCCTCCCGCTTCCCTGCTGTCATCTGATAAAGGTTTTCCAACATCTGAGCATCCTCCCGGTTGTCCACAGTTTCTGTGTATCGCGGGCCTTGATACGGGTCGAGAGGCTGAGTGACCTGGACCTCTCCATCTTCAAAAATCATCAGTTCCTTTTTGAGGTTGATGATGGCGTAATTCTCAAAAGCCCAATCGATGCCTAGCAGGGCAGGGTCAGGATCCTTGTCTCCCATAATATCAATAACCTCAAAATCCGTGTAAGTCTTCACCCCTGCAATGTCGACCTCGATGCCTTCGAGTCGGCCGATCGGCACAATGCAGTACTGGTTCACCATTCTGAGCTGGATTGGCGAGTAGATTAGCTGTGGGCGTCCAAGAGCCTCCCACGTCTTCTGTGGCAGGATGTTAACGTCAGGCCCTAAATCAGGCATCGTGTCACTGATCTGGAATCTCGCAACCTGTGTGTTAAGCCGGAACTCTTTTCCCGTTCTTTTCTTGTTCCGCTTGACCCGATGCACGTACTGGGGTGCGGTGTTCAAAGGTTCCTTCGGCCTTGTATTCCCCTGCAGTACGTCCTCCAGGGTACGCTTGAGTTGGTACCTCATCGAAGCATTATCAACAATCTTGAGGAACAAATGAAGCCATTCCTCAGTCAGGGTTCCCGTTGCGCTCTGTTCTCTGGGATCGATCGACAAGGGTACCTCAAGGTCTTTGGCTCCTCCTAGCCGAGCAAATGTCTCTACCGCCTCCTGAAAATACTTTTGTTGTGCGTCCAACCGGTATAACTATTTCGGGGAGGCAGGCCCGCACCGACTCCTTCCTGCGAGCGTCCTCCCCCATCTTCTTTTCGCCTCACATCAAAATAGCTACATTCTGCATGGACGGCATCGCGGTTCCTCGAGGTTCGGAGTTTACCAGATTCGTGCCCCTCTGCCGTGCCCATTCCTCCCACTTCTTGATAAGCTTCGGGCAGTCCTCTATTGCATGGGCGTTCACTCGGCACTGGGAACACCATGGACGGTGGGGAAGGGGGAATTCCCGGGCCACGTGACCCTCCTAGTGATAGTTGTAGCATTTCAGCGGACCCGGTCCCCCTGTGCGGCCTCCGCGCATACCGCCTCCTCTTCCCCTAGAAGCCTCATTCACCCTGTAGGACGGTCGGTCCAACCGGTCCGTGAGTGCATCAAGAGCCCTGCATTGTTCAGTGTTGTGAATCATGGAAGCAAATAAATCACAGTATACGTTTTTTGGGATGTTGGAATACTTCTGTAGTATTGGGCACATCCGAGGTTGATGCCCCACCACTCGAAAAATCTCGCAATATTCCGTGGCGGTTGGGTTTTGTTGAGGTGGGAACCCCGCGTAAGGCTGTTGTGGCTGGTATACCCCCTACGGATTCATCGCCGTGCCACCCCCCGTAGGTGGACCCCCCTATATTTCCATGACAGAGGGTCCCACACCTGTGCCACGCAACTGCGGACACTCAGTTGCGACGTTCCCTTCGACCAGGCAGTGAGTGCACCAAACGTTCGGCCTGGCTGGTCTTATAGGCTGCATCTCTTTGAACTTTTCAGTTAGATTGGTGATCTGATGTTGCAATCCCACCAAGGAAGGATCCTGCGAGACTGGCCCTCCCCGATATTCCTGAGGGTAGCCCACCATGGCCTCTATCTTCATGGCCTGCTCCAGAGCATCCTGCAAGTTGTAAATCTTCTGCTGGGTGAGGGGGGTTCGTGTCAAGGGAAGTAGAGCCTTGATTAACCAGTCCCTATGATGGTTTGAGTCGACCGGGTAGCTGAATTTCCCGATCGCGTCCTTGAATTGACGCATCAGCTCCCATGCAGTCTCCCCTTCTTTCTGCTTAATCTCCCAGAGCTCGGACAGACCCTGCTGGTCTGTCTGGGGGAGCTTAAATTCTTGGACAAAATCCCGCTTAACGTCCGTGATTATTGGATTAGGATGGGCCTTGGACCATTTGATAAACCATCGTAGAGCCCTCTCTCTGAGCGTGGTTTGGAACTCTATTAGCTTCCCTGTGTCTCGTGTCTGTCGAGCCCTCCATATGGCTTCGCAGAGATACCAGTGTTGCTCTACATCATCATTACCTTGGCCAGATAATTCTGGATACCGGGTGAATGACCCAGCCATATTTACTTGCGAAGGGTTGACTAGGATAAACCCTCTGGGTCTTGGTTGCGTGACTGTTCCACTCGGGAATGCAATACTACTAGTGACGCTGCTATTAACGTGTGTCGCTATCGACAATGAACTGCTGTGCAATTGACTCAATTCTTGTAACTTAACGAAAATATTACTTAAAGGTTGATAGAGTACCAGGGGAAGGTAGGGATCCTTGCCGTTCAAATTTTTGGAAGTAGGGCTGCCTAGAGAGATGAATGCCGTCCGCTCTTGAAACAACCGCTGCATTAAGACGTAACATTCGCCATTGAAACTTTCTTCGGGCTGCACACCTGCATCGTCTTCATCAGTCGTCATCTCCCTTTATCTCCTAGCTGGGCTCCCATACACCCGCCGCACTCCCACAACGGTCCCTTCCCTTTCCAGGATATCCGCCTGAGTGTCCATAATTCCTATCCTCTGAGGCGCCTCCTCTTGATTCTTCCTATTGGTTTCTCGTCGTCTCAACTCCTGCATCACCCTTTCTCGCCACCTGTCGGCAATCTGCGCCCGCCGATGTGCACGTCGTTCCCTCAATCTCCTTGTGGCCTCAACATCCATCCCCCACTCCCCCGTTTCACACCTCACTTAGCATCTGTCCCTTTAGCCCTTCCCCCAACATTGGAGGTTTACACTTCCATGCTCTACTTTTGGAACTCCATCAGCCCTTCGTCCACCATCATGGCCTTAATCCACAGCGGAATCTCCTTGAGCAGCTTCCCTCTTAGCCCGGAGTGGAAGACAGCTTCAACCTTCGAGAAGGATTGGTAGCACTCTGCAGCAAACTCCACAATATATCCGTCCAAAGTGGTTTCTACCCAAAAATCCACTGCGCGGGTCAACTCAGTATCCAACCGATGCAGGGCCACCAGATCCCCGTGCACCCACTTGTGGTTTATCTTCCGTGAGCTATCCCTAGGCACCTTCATCTATAACCTCCGCAACCAATTATAGAGGTCGCTAGGGAACTTTCCCCAGAGGATCTCGTAGGTATCACTAGCAGAATCCAAGAAAAGGACGAGATCCTTGAGCACCTTCTCCTTTTGATTCGTTAACTCTGCTTGCTGAGCAAAAAAGTAGTCCAGATGGTTATCCCACTATCTCCGTATTTCTCCTTCGAAGACCCTCGATACCATGATCTAGTTCCCCTCATAACATGCAGGGTCCCAGAAATGGAACCATTTGTTGGTGAAGAAACAGGTCTCGCAGGCAAGACCCAGGTTCAGAGATTGGGGCCAACAAGGGAATCCACTGTAGTCTAGAACCACCCCGGCATTGTCACCCTACACCGGAGAGCAGAGAGTCTCACCTGAGGTATGCCACGACCACATGAAGAAGGGGAATATATCAATAGTGGTGGAAGGATCCGCAACTCATGATTAACATTGAATTGATTGCATAAACATCATTAAATACACAAGAACATTCAGAAGATCGAACAGGTATTAAGCAAATAAAATTTTAAGACATCACAGATATCATGCATGCATGTAACTCATGGAATAAGACAGCAACCTGCAAGTATATTGATAATCCTCAACCAAATCCACAGTTACATAACTTCCACAGGAAGAGCTTACAAGTTTGTTACAGACGTCTTATCAGACAGAAAGATAGATTAGAGAAGCCTAGGAACTACAGAGATATCATGCCCAGAATGGATCTCTCTAGCAGCATCCACCCGATCCTCTTCAGTCGCTCTGCATTCGTCCCTTCCTTCGGCCGGGTGACGGCTATTTATTCACCCGCCGTCGCAACTGTTCATTCCTCTTGCGTTCTTCTTCAGTTGCTTCTGGCTTCTTTCTTGTTGTTTATGAGTTCTTCTCTCTGTCTTCTGCTGTATCTTCTCTCCGTCTGTACTCTTGCATCTGCTTTCTTCAGCTATCTCATGTTCCCTTGTAACCTTGGTAGCTCCACTACTCACCGTAGTTGCGACTTGGTTACGACTGCCATGTGTCGTTCCGCAACCCAAAAATATGTTCTTTGTTCAAAATTCAAAATATTCAAAACAAGTATTCAGGGAACCCCAACATGGGCGATGAACACTTCTACCACTCTCATCTTCAACCCTTTCTTTTCTAACTCAACTTGAATCAAGTCTAGCTACTCTTGAAGATCTTCCAATTGATCTTTTAATGCACTGTTTTTAGATTGTAAGTGTAAATTCATCCTCCTAATATGTTTGACCCCCCCTCTTAATGGTTGAGTCCATTTTAGCAACATTTCTGAATTATCCAAAGATTTTGGAACACTTGAGACTTGTTTATCCCATATTTTCCTCATATGTTCAAATTGAACCTTATCAGATCTATGCTTTTTTGCCTCTAGCTTCAAATCTAATATATCTCTAGCTACTTCTTTTAGTTGTTCTTTGAGAGATTATATCTCTGATTTTTCAACTATTTTCTCTTTTCCCTTTCTCTGCCTGTTAACCACTTCTTCCTTTGTTGATGGAGAAAAAATTATGATGCTTATTGACTGAGCAACTTCATTGATTTTCTATGTCTTTTTTCTCTCCATGGCCTTCTTTGCATGTCTAGTCATTGGCTTCCTTGGCTGAAATATGAAACCAACATCATTACCTGCAAAATCTAGTTTATTAGCAGTCTTACCTTTCTTCAGTTTTCTTCCACCATCTTCAATGTCTTCATCTTGCACTATTGGTGACTCTTCAATGTCAATTTCATGAAGGATATCCTCCAGATTTCCTTTAGCCAATGTCCGACTTCTAGTGATCCTCTTGCTACCTTGTTTGTTGACTTTATATTTCTGTTTTGCAGGTGTTGTTTAAGGGGTGTCAGTCTCTTGCATAGGTTCTACTCCTATGTCCATTTGTTCTACAGGGGGTGATATTTTCCCTTCTTCAACTTCTTCTACCACAGCTGGTGATGCAGTGGTTCTAGGTTTTAAGGTTTTCTTTGGAGTGACCACATAAATTTCATAACCACTCATAAACAAGAAAGAAATCCAATCTCTGTCTAACCTTCTCAATTATTCCAACACTAACATATTGATTATACCATGATGAAAAAGAGATGTCTTATTGCCTTCAGTATTGATTTGAACCTTATCTGACATTTTCCCTAAAATTTTGTATAAATAGAAAGGTAATTCAAGTGATCTCTTACCTAAAAAATGAAGAAGAAGTCTAAGATGGTATGAGTAGACCATGCGAAATCTTCCTTCACGGGTAAAATATTTTTGAATGACCATCAACAGTTCTGCATAATTCTCCTTTATAAAAATCCTAGGGATAGCATTAGTCAAATCAACTTCACTGTGTTCTTGCTTGAGAAATTTTTTATAATCCTTCATTGTGAATTTGGTACCTTTAAAACACTCTTCACCACCTCTAGGGATTCTTGTTGCTAATTATATGCTCTTTGGTGTCACTGTAAGATTCAAAATTCCAACTTTTGATGTTGTTCCTGTGAAGTTGGTGGCAAAATCCTTTCAAACTTGTGAATGAAAACCCTGCAACCTCTAGAAGAATTGCAAGAAGCCAGTCTTTCTGAAAAACTCCATAGAAGTAGGGTATTCATTTCGTAATTTCAAATCCATGGGCTCATACCTGTGACAATGGCCACCCTTATTCATTTTATTTCTTGCAACCATGGATGCTTTATATTCTTCACTGGCTTGCTTGCTGATGACACTTGCAAAATTTGAATTTGACAACAACCTGCTTGGCTTGATGAAGCAGATCTCTAGGAATCGACTCACATGCAAGGATAAACCATGATATGACGAAAGGATATTTGGGGTTAGGTTTAAAATTTTAACTAACAGCTCGAGTTTCAATCATAGCACATTGAAGCAAAAAGGATCATGATGACATCAAACACGGCTATGTACATTTGAATTTCACCATAACGACCTTGAATGACCTCCACCTTTACTGCTCTAATCACAAACTGACACCTCATACAACTCTGATAACCCTGGTTAAAAAACACAGTTTCGTAGCGAAAAAAGTTAGGCTTCTGACAGATTCGCTACAAAAATATTAGGCAGTTTCGTAGCGAAATCTGCAGATTTCCTGTGTAAATTGCTACGAAAACCTGAAAAAATTGCCATGTGTGCACTTTTGAGTTTAGATGTGTGGGGAATGACAACTGACATGACATAAGACTGATTTGACTGAAATGGCATGAATGGAGGTGAACATAAAACTTAGGATAGGCTTAAAAATGCAAAAAAATTCCTATACCACATTGAAATGGCTTAGGGGACTTTATCTATTTGGTGAATTACCTGCATGACCCTATCAAGAAAAGTTACACAACTTAAGAGTGACAAAAGAGTGCATACTCCAATCTTAAGCCATTGAAATTCATCTTGATCCGCTGTCGCACCAAAGAATACTTTTGCAAATTCAAATTCTCTTCAGTCACAAAATCAATTTCTTCTCCACTATAGTGACTTCCTGGGCTCCGATACCATGTAGAAATTATACAAACAATATGTGTTAGTATGAATATTAATTGCAAGTGTACGTAAAAATACCACTTTACCTGTGCATAACAAACATCCCTAACAACAAATATGGCTGCCAATATCCTCAGATCTACAATTAGGTGATCAAGATAAATGCTTCAAAAATCTAGATCTATGCATCAAAAGACATTAAGCAGTAAATAAAAAATAAGATTTACTCCATGCATCCAATAGACAAGACAAGAATATGTTGAATTAATTTTGTATTAAGGGCACCTGGGAGGAAAACATAGAAGGATGTTACTAGTTATCTTCAATGGGATGGGTTCTTGTAAGTCCTCAACACTTCAGATCTAAAATCCCTCTCTCTTGATGGTGTAGAAAACCCAGACAAAAAGTGGAACTCAAAGGGAGCTCACAAGAAGATAGTAGCAAAATATGACAATGATGGTGGATCAAAGTCAAACCAAAAGTATAGATCTAGAGTGATCTTTAGGCAACAAAAGGTAGTGATTGACTAGAAAAACCCCTCTATTTATAACAAAATATTGAGTTAGTCTAGATATTGGTGGATAATTAAAATATTATTAACCAGATCTAGATTCAACTTTTATGGAATATTTTATTATATTTGTTAGAGAAGAATTTGACTTGGGTCAAATCCATTTATTTATTAAATAATAAATAAATAAATGATTTATTTATCATTTTAAGGATATAGATTGATTAATAATCAAAGAAATAATGATTTATTTAATTATTTATGAGTGATTTAGTCATGTTTAACAAGGAATATTACTTAAATAAGGTTTAAATAATTATTCCTAGAAAATAATAGGATAAATAATGATTTGTCTAATTAATTTCCTATTGTTTGGGCTAAATATAACATGAATATTAATTAAACTATTTTTTTAACTAATTTTTCCTTGAGGAAAATCAAACAAATATAGATTTGTTTATTATTTCATTTTGGGGTTTCCTGTTTAGACCATAAACAACTTAATAAAGGTGTTTTACTAAGTTATTTCACATAGTGAAAGCAATTTTACTTAGGGTAAAATTGGTCTTACATAGTGTACTTGGGTTCATCTAATGATAATAGGTTAGATGACCAAAAAATGGTGTAACAGATTGCCCCCCAGCGTGCGAGTGTCAGGAGCAAATCATATGACCGAAGTATGTTGTAAGAGCGCAGGAATTTATAGGGTAAGTTCCGTAGATCAAGAACCAAAGGTCACCGCTCAAAAACAGATCGTAAATCAGTACACCAGTATAATCAAGTGGTTAAAACCCTCAAAGAAGGAAACAGTCCACACCCTGAGCCAACGCGGCCACTTCAGGGAATTTATTAATATAAAAAGAAAATTTACATATGTTTCTCTCATAAACGGTTACCGGACAAATGACCCTCCATGCTCTTTAAATAGAGATCATGGACCAATCGGGTGTTAAGCCACGGATCAAGTGTTGTTAATACCGAGGTGAGAGATAACCGTCGGATCACTACAAATCGTGACCGTCGGATTATAAGTTACAAATGTACATGGTAAAGAAACACACTTTACCTAACTCTACACTAGAATAAGTTATTCTTAACTATTTCCTATGTGTTGGAATATCCTAACATCCCCCCTTAAGAACAACTTGGGATAGGATTGAAGGATTTACAAAGGTGACAAAAAAGGAGCCTATTTCCTATGTGTCGAAATATCCTAACATCCCCCCTTAAGAAAAAATTGGGATAGGATTGAAGGATTTACAAAAGTGACACAATAGGAGAAGGAAGGAGGCATTAGAGCCTATCCCCCCTTAATGACAACTTTCTTGAACTCCAAGCATGGATCAAATTTTGGTAAACTTCGCTTTAGTGGGAGCCTTTGTAAAGATATCGACTACTTGATCATTGGTTGGACAGTACTGCACTTCAAGAACACGATCATGAATGAGCTTTCTGATGAAGTGTATGTGGATTTCAATGTGTTTCATACGCTGATGCTGAACTAGATCTTTACATAGCTGAATGGCACTCTGATTATCACACCAAAGTGTAGTTGGATGCTGCTGATGAAGACCAAATTCAGACAGGATCTGACAAAGCCACATGGCTTCCTTGCTGGCTTCAACTGCACCACGATACTCTGCTTCTGCTGAAGAAAGGGAGATGGCACTTTGTTTCTTACAAGACCAAGTAATAGGTCCTGAACCAAGAGTGAATACATATCCTGCAGTGGACTTCCGATCATCAGGGTCACCAACCCAATCAGAATCAGTGAAACCAATCAACAATGGAGATGCTCCTGCACTGTAATGAATCTCAAAATGAACTGTACCTCGCATATATCAAAGTATTATTTTAGCTACTTTCCGGTGACTTTCATGAGGTTGGTGCATAAACCGAGTGACAATACCAACGACAAAGGAAAGGTCAGGACGGGTTTGGGTTAGATACAAAAGTTTACCAATAAGTTGATGATATAAGGTAGCATCAACTTTAGGGGTAGTAAAAGTGACTGAAAGATTGACTCCAGACTGAAAGGGAGAAGGGGATGGCTTACAGTCTTCCATGTGAAAGTGGTGGAGAAGATCACAGGCATACTTGGACTGAGAGAGGGTAATGCCTTCCTTGGATTGCAAGACTTGAAGACCAAGGAAATAATGCAAGTGTCCTAAGTCTGTCATTTCAAACTTTTTTTTGAGGCTAGACTTCACATGGTTTATATGGTTTGGATCACTACCAGTAAGGATAAGATCATCAACATAAAGAACAAGGATGGTGAAGGAATTACCCACTTTCTTGGTGTAGATAGTGTTGTCAGAATGACACCTAGAAAAGCCATTATCTAAGAGAAATCTATCCATTTTGGCATACCAAGCCCAAGGAGCTTGTTTGAGACCATAGAGAGACTTCCTAAGGCGACAAACAAGGCTGGAGTCTTTTTGGATAAAGCCAAGGGGTTGTTCCATGTAGATTTCTTCATGCAAATCTCCATGTAAGAAGGCAGATTTAACATCCATCTGATGGACTTCCCATTTAAAGGAGGCAACAAGGGAAAGAACAAGGCGGATAGAATTCATTTTGGCAACAGGGGAGAAGGTTTCAGTATAGTCAATGCCTTCAACTTGTGAAAAACCTTTAGAGACAAGACGAGATTTATGTCTATCCACTTTTCCATCTGGTCCAAACTTTGTTTTGTAAACCCATCTGCATCTGACAAGTTTTCTTCCTTTTGGAAGAGGAACAAGATCCCAAGTATTGTTTGCCAATAAGGAACGATACTCTTCATTCATAGCTTCATCCCAATCTGGATGACCAGAGGCTTCTTCAAAGGTTTCTGGATCAAGTTTTTTTGGAACTTGAGCTAATAAGGAAGAGGCTCTTTCGAACTGAGAATGTGTACGTCATCGATCGGCAAGGTCATTTGCAAGAGAACTTGTTGCATCCCGAGTAGAGCGGACCCATCTTGGAAGTGGTGGAGTATAAGGAACAATTCACGAGCTAGAGGAGGATTGTCATCCTCGCTGTCATCATATGAACTAGAAGGAATGCTATTAAAAATTGAAGAGAGAGAGAGAGAGGTGGCACATATGCCGAATCAGGCCAAAGGTGGCACACCCGCCGAACTAGGCTCGTAGGCCGATATATTTTCATCAAAATTTACATCTCTTCTAATGATTATATTTTTGGATTTTGGTTGAAGAAGTCTATATCCTTTGACATCTTCAGAATATCCAACAAAAATACATTTTTCACTCTTAGGTTCTAAGGCTTTATGTTTTGCATCTGGAATATGGGCCCAAGCATCACTTCCAAAAACACGAAAGTGACTTACATCTGGTTTGATTGAGCTCCAAGCTTCTTCTGAAGTTATATTCTTTAAAACCTTAGTAGGAGTGCGATTTACTATGTAATTTGCACAGTTAATGGCTTCTGCCCAAAAATTGAGACCAAGTCCTTTAGATTGAAGCATACAATTAGCCATTTATTTTAAGGTGCGATTCTTCCTTTCAGCTACACCATTTTGTTGTGGAGTATATGGAACAGTATGTTGCAATTGAATGCCATGCTCAGTGCAGAAGTTGATAAATTTTTTGTTAACATATTCTCCGCCATTGTCTGATCTTAACTTAAGAATTTGATGTCTAGATTGTTTCTCAACAAAGGCCTTAAAGGCCAAGAACATGTTAAAAACTTCACTCTTGAGTTTTAAGAAGTATACCTAAGTGCGTCTGGAAAAATCATCAATGAAAGTTAAGAAGTACTTGCAACCAGAGAAAGAAACAACAGGAAGTGGACCACATAAATCACTGTGCACAAGCTGCAAAGGGGCTGAAGCATGCCAAGAGGCATGTTTGTCAAAACTATCCCGATGATGTTTTCTGAGTACACACCCGGAGCAAACACCATCTCGGCAAGATACCATAGGAACACCCATCACCATATTTTCCTTACATAGAGTTTGAAGAGAGCGATAGTTTAAGTGACCAAATCGCTCATGCCAAAGTTTGCTCACTTCATCATTATGAGCAACAAAAACGGAGGGAAGACATGATGACCCAAAGTTGTCAAACTTATACAACCTTATGGAATCATCAGTAATGCCAGTAGCTAAAATATGTTTAGGATCTTTGAGGTCCTTGATTATAACATCATGAGGTGAGAATTCTACTATTTTCCCTTCACCTGAATGAGTTATCTGATAAATAGATAGAAGGTTGCATGACAAGGTAGGAACACATAGTACATCATTAAATTGACCATTATCTAGATGAATGGTTCCAGATCCTACAACACTAAGAGATCTATCATCACCAACATAAATATGTTTGGTGTTACAATAATTTAAAGAAGAAAACATGGATTTATTTTTAGCCATGTGGTAAGAATCTCCAGAATCAATGAGCCACTCATGAGAAGGAGAAGAAGAAGATACATTTAATGCATAACCAGATCTTGATGCTTGACAACCACAAGCAAAAAGTGCCATGCCTGAAGATGAAGGTGAAGAGTGCTCCAAATTGATGTTGTGCTTCTTCATTGCTACTTCTAAGGCTTCCATCTTCTTAAAACATTTGGACTCTATATGGCCATCCCGATTGCAAAAGTTGCAATGTCTATCTATCTTTCTTCCCTTTGTTTTGATTTTCCTTATTATTTTGGTGATTTGATTTTTCAGTTTGCGGCTAAAATTTCTTAGGGCCCTTGTTTGGTTTAGGACCATATTTTTTAGGATACTGCTTCTTGGGATTCTTTTGATATGGTTGTTTTTGGGCTGCTAAGGCTTTCTTAGAAGTGTTTCCAGCAGTGATAAGACCAAGGTGTAAAAGTTTTTCTTGTTCTCTTATCAAAGAATCACAAAAGGCATCAAAAGAGGGATTCTTGTAGGTGGTTCCTGAAGAAATGATGGCTTCTCTGGTGGAATGGAAGACAGAAACAAATATAGAGTATGCAGGACCAAGCTTAGAATGAATGCAATATATGAGGCTACCATCGTCCTTTTTGATCTTACAACCTTCTAAAAGAATTCTGAGGGTCTTAAATTTGGACAAAAAATATTCAATGGAGGAGAAATTATTGGGGTCCAAAGTAAGCAACTCATTTTCAAGCTGGTGGGCCCTGATTTGATTTTGAATGCCAAAAACAATTTTTAGCTTTTCCAAGGCTTCATCAGGGGTGTCAATGTCAAGGATATGAAATCGAAGATCTTGAGCAATGGACATTCCTATCAACCCTCGTGCTTGATCTTGTTTATTTTCCCATTTAGCAGCTTTATCATCATCGAAAGGTTTAGTTTCTTGTCCTGTGGCTATTCTATAAAGCCCTTTACTTCTAAGTATATCTACCATGTGAGGTAGCCATTGGAAATAATTGGTGCTGTTAAGAATAACCGGGCATGCACTTTCCATATTTTTTTTTAAATGAAGCTGAAAATAACTGCTCCAATGGAAAGATCTCGAAAAATTAGGCCGTTTAAAAAAAACAGCTTGAAAAACGGCTTCCGGATGAAGAAGTTATGCCTTTTGAAAAATCTGAGTTGTAGATGCCGAATAGTTACGGGAACGAGATGAAGTGCGGTTTTTAAAAAACGAATTCCGCCCCTTTGAACAATTTTTTTATACAAAAGAAGCTTGAGAAGGAGACTTGAACCCAATACCTCTATTCTCATAAACTATCCCCTCACCAAGTGAGATAGTAAAAGGATCACATTATTGTATGAAAGGAGGAAGGGGTTTTTTTTTTTTCAACTCTTCGGTGTCCGTGCCTTTTCCCGCACAAAAAACAAAAAAACAAGAAAAAAAAACGAAATGAAAATCCTTACGACAGAATGTTATATTTTCGGTTACCCTTACTGAAAACTATCACTTTTTCCACTATTTTTGATTTCCCGAGATCGCACAAAGACACGGGGAAAGAGCATACGTAGCAAAAAAATCCCTTTTTCCTGTTTTTGATTTGTCGAGATTGCGCGCAGCACACAAAAAAGAGCATACACAGAGAAGAGGGTATAGATCTGGAAAATGAATAAAATCTTAATATTGAAAATAAACAGAAAAAAACCGAAATAACCAGAACTATTAACAAATATAATTGCAAAATAGATGCTTTATACCTCCAGATCTAAATTGTCATAACTTGGGCAGCCAGAAACCTTTTCGCATGAAATGAAAGGCATTCATTAATGTAATAGACACTCCGAATACAAAAAAGTAGTTCTCCAAGCCTAAATTTTTTTAGAAATAGTAGATCTACAAAACGACATTCGCATGCAGCCAAACTGGCTTCGGTTTTTGATCATCAATGGATGCAACCCTCAAAATAGCTCCGATGCCATGTAGGAATTTATAGGGTAAGTTACTTATATCAAGAAATAAAGGTTATCGCTCACAAAAAGATCAAAAATCAGTACACCAGTATAATCACATGGCTAAAACTCTCAAAGAGGGAAACAATCCACGACCTGAGCCAACGCGACCACTTCAGGAAATTTATTAATATAAAAAGAAATGTTACATATGTTTCTCTCATAAATGGTTACTGGTAAAATGACCCTCCATGCTCTTTAAATAGAGATCATGGACCAATTAGGTTTTAAGCCAGAGATCAAGTGTCATTAATACCGAGGTGAGAGATAACCGTCGAATCACTGCAAATCGTGACCGTCAGATTATAAGTTAGAAATATACATGGTAAAGAAACACACTTTACCTAACTCTACACTAGAAAAAGCTATTCTTAACTATTTCCTATGTGTCGAAATATCCTAACAAGAACTCAATCACTAGACACCGAAGGGGAAGTCAGAGAGAGAAAAATATAAGGTAGACCAAAGTGCTGAGAGGACTAGACCCTGAGGAGGCGAGATTTACAGGTGCAACAAGTCTCTTTTATGAGTGAGTACTTGTGCTATAGGCGGCGGGGGAGGCATACCTATGGCCGCCGAGACAAAGTAAAAAGAATAAGGCGTTCAGTAAAGAAGGGACTAAACTATAAATTACATGCTGACATAAAAATGAGCCAGATAAAAATATGATAATGAATCCCACATACATACTGCACCTGAGATAACAACCAGGACTTGTAAAATAATATCTGAGTACATGAGATAAAAATACAACCCAGATTCCCCTGTAAAAAAGAAAGAGCTCTGAAAATCTGACTGATACATGCAATCAAAATGGTGCTACAAGCGGATGAGGTTGACATCATCAAATATATGGAGCTACATTGAAGGCTGAAATGAAGAGTTCATCCGGGCATGTGGGGCACTACTTGTAGGGCCACCCCCTCATGAGGGCCCCAAACATCTCACACACCCCGAGAATCACCGGTCCAATTTGTTGCATCATTGGACCGTCAATTCTCTGAGATCTTGATCATCTTGTAAGGGAGGTGGAGCTGAGAAACAATCAAGTCAAAGGACAATAAGGAGTCCCTTTGCCTAATCTTAGGCACCAAACAAGAGTGGAAGTTGGAACCAAGGTACACCACTCTCTAGAATTTTCTTTTAGAATAAATGATCTGATGTCGACATAAGGAGGTCCACCATAGGTGAGGTAATAAGGGGTCGTGAACTAAGGCACAGAAGAAAATAGTAGAGCAACTGACAGACAGACACCAGGGGTGATGATGAAATGGGGGGTACTGAATAGCGGACGAAAAAATTCCCTTGTTAGAGCATAAAGGGCGTGGATGACCTGGTAGTGACTAACATGATATCATGAGGGATAGGGGATAGTGGGACTAGAGGCCATAATGTGCGACACGAGAAAGAGACCAAGAAATGAAGGATGGAGGACTATAGTGGGATAGAAAGGGACTCGGGATAGACTCCATGAATGCGATGATGAATCAAATCGGATGCTCTAAACAAGGGTGACGCAATGATGCTGCCACATAGTGAAGTTCCAATGGGGACCATAAAAACATGAGTACAAGATGGTAACTCACGACAAAAATCGACACGAGCATGGAAAAGTGTAGAGGCACACTGGTGCCCCAAGTACAAGTGCTGCAAGTGAAGAAATTCGATTTTGAGGAGTGGTGAAGTGACCCTTCTTGGATAACATGTGTCCTGGTGAGGCCTCAAATCACAAAAATTTATGAGCTGGCTACCTATAAGAAATAAAACATGCATTTCGGGAGGGAAATGCTAAGGGTAATATTTCTTAAGATAGAGTGCATTACGAGGGTTAGGAAGGGGGTGTCCTTAGAAATACTCTAAGAGGTATGCCCCCTTTCCTAAATCCTTAATGATGATGTAAGGGCCTAGCCATAATGAGTCAAACTTCCCATGAATAAGGACATCGTGGGCCTGGTCATACACTAGAACAAGGTCACCTTCGTGAAAAGTACGAGGGTGGAATTTTATGTCATACCGAGCTTTGGTGTGTTTCTTAGCCACTTCGATGGTTTGCAATGCAACACGACAATCATTGGAAGCGCGCTCAAGCGTGATAAGTCGTTGTTCTAAAGGTTGAGTGTCAGGGAGAAGTTCAATGGCTAGATTAAGGGAAGGGATTTCACACTCGATTGGTAAAACTGCCTCCTCTCTGAAAACAAGGTGGAAAGGAGTAAACCCGGTGGTGGTTTTAAGAGAAGTTCTATAGGCCCACAAAGCAGGGAAGAGCATAAGGTTCCAGTTGGTTTTGTGCTTATCCACCATCCATTGAAGCATGGTTTTAAAAATTTTATTGAATGCTTCAACTTGGCCATTACCTTGGGGGTAATAGGAGGAGGAATATTGGTGCTCAAAACCTAACAGTGAGGATAGCTCACACCATATCTCATCTTCAAAATTTTGGCCATGGTCAGAGACCAATTGTTTCAGTACTCTAAATCAAGCGATAACATGGTTAAAGAAAAAGAGGGCTACGGTAGCTGCCGTGTTGTTAAACGTTGGCATGGCCTCAGGATGTTTTGTGAAATATTCAACCACCATGATGACATACTTGTGGTTACCAGCAAATGAAGGTCGACAATCCATAACGTTGATGGCCCACTTACAAAAGGGACTAGTTGAGATGACAGGATGGAGGGGAGATGGAGGAGCTCGTGCCTTAGGGGAAAAATGTTGGCAATTGGAACAGTGTTTGACTGCTTCAATGCAATCACCAAAGATAGAAGACCAAAAATACCCAGCGTGCATGATTTTCTGGGCAGTGGCCAGACCGAAGAGGTGGCCACCACAAGTGCCACTATGGTAGGCATTGAGGACTTGCTCATCTTCAACGTGCATGAGACAACGACGAAGGAAAATATCTACACCACAACAATAGAGGTCGTCACAGATAAGAAGCTAGCGGGGGGCCTGGTGTCGGATATATCGTTGAGCATCATGACCAAGATGGAGAGAAAACTTTTGGGTTCGCAAGTAAGTGAGGATTTCACCATACCAAGGATCGTTCGTGGTAATGGTGAACAAGTGTTCATCGAGAAAATCATCATTAACTGGAGGATCCTACGTACCAGTAGGTAATTCAGAAATGAGTTCAACAAGGGCTAAACCTTTCTTAATTTTAGGTGTGACAAATTCAAGATCGAATTCTTGGAGAATAACGATCCAACGGTTGTACTTCCCATTGATGATTCGGTGACTCAAAACAAAGGCCATAGGGTCGGAATTAGTCACAACCTTGGTGGAATGCATGAGAATGTAATGATGAAGTTTTTGGAACAAGAACACGATAGCTAGTGCTAATTTCTCTTCATGCGAGTAGGATATAGGAGGACCTACAAGGTTCTTACTGAAATAAATAACATGCTCAATTCCATTTTCATCTTCCTGTATAAGGACTCCATCGAACGAATAGGTGGAAGCGGAGATGTACAGGATGAAGTCCCTATCAAATTCAAGAGGATGGATCAAGGGAGTGGATGTGAGAGCATGTTTTAGGGCATCAAAATACTCTTGAGCATATGTATCCCACACAAATGGAATGTTATATCGGAGGAGTCTAAGGAACCCATGCACAATGGTGGTATAGTCAGGTATGAACTGGCGAAGGAAATTAGCTTTGCCTTGGAGGCTTTGTAACTAGCGTAAGGTACAAGGAATAGGGAGCTCAAGGATGGCTTTAAATTTCAATGGGTCAAGTGTTATATCATCTTTAGACACATTGAAGCCTAGAAGACGACCAGTGGGAACACAAAAGACACACTTCAGTGGCTTGAGCTGGATATATACTTGCGACATTGGAGAAAGACGGTACACAGATCGTGGAGGTGCTACGCCCGATGTTTAGAACGTGTAGTGAGGTCGTCTAAATAAGAAAGAATAATATGGGCTAGGTCATGGAAACAGTAAGAGATGGCCCGCTGAAAAGTGGCTCCGACGTTTTTAAGGCCGAACGACATGACCTGAAAGGCAAAGGTTCCCCACAGACTAATAAATGCAGTATTAAGCTGATCAGAACAATAAATAACAATTTGTTAGTATCCAAAGAAACCATCCATGAAGGACAGAACCTCGTGCCCCACACACTCATAAATGATTTGGTCAATGAATGGTGTGGGGAAGTTGTATTTGGGACAAGCTTTGTTCAGGTCATGAAAGTTGGTGCAGACACGGATGGTGCCTTGTTTCTTGAGAACAGGAACCAAATTGGACACCCAAGTGGTGTATTTGATAGGATAGATAAAACCAGCTTGCATGAGCTTATCGATTTCAGCTTTTATAGCCTCTTGTCGGGAAGGATTAATGGGTCTCAAATTTTAACGGACAAGATTGGCATCAGGCCATGTATCGATATGGTGTTCGACAATTGTGGGATCAAGTCCAGGCATTTCTAAATAGGACCAGGTGAAAATATCACAAAATTCCTTGAATAGCTTAGTGTAAGACTCAATTTCTTCTGGGGTGCATTGGGCACCCAAGGTGATATTTTCTTCTACCCCTGGTTTGTTAGAAATGTCAATTTTAATGGTAGAAGAGATATTGGCCATATTTCCTTCCTCAAAAGAATCTAGTGCAGGGATGGGATTTCTAAACCAATCGAATTCATCAGGAATGAAGTCTTTAGTTTCCACAACATATTGGTCATGGGACTGCTACGAGAGGAATTACACACAATGGTGCATATCATCCCATGGAAAGTCAAGGTCGGTCATGGCTTCCATTATGCCTTCATCGGAATTAAAGATGGGATAAACGGAGGAAGGGAGGCCACCTGACGTGGTAGAGCTACCCGACTCATCATCATGTGAAGAAAGGCTCACATGCACAACGTCATGGGGAATGACCGAAGAGTAAGAAGATAAAGGATCTACCCATGTTGAGCCCAGGGTGATCGCTGAAGGGATGTGAGGTGAAACATTAGGGGAAGTCTCCATGGGGGCTTCCACTGAGGGTCTCATGGATGATGATAGGTAGAAAATGGTGGCCGAAGGCTCCTTCATTGTGACATCGAGAAGGGGAATGCCAATGGGAGCAGGAAAATCCTCTGGTTCTACCGAAGCAGAAATTGCAAAAAAGGGGGAGGTGAGCTTGTTATGCTTGGCCTCGAATTGGCAGAACGCTCCAAAAAAGGAATGATACTCTTCAAGGCGGGGACAGAGGTGAGTGTAATGGCTATGGAAATCACACAAAGCACAAGGGTGATTTCTGTGCAAGGATTTGAGTTTCAGGATTGAATCAGGTATAGTGACGTAGACCTCAGGGATATCAGACTCCGGAAACATCTCATTGACCATGGGATTGATGTGAGGCAAATTCGGACAAGTATGGGTGGCATGACCGACAACATCACACAAAGCACACTGGATAGTACGCTTTCGCGGTTGAGGAGGGGCGGGGTTTGTCGGGGTAGTCTTGTCTTTGGTTGCCTTCTTGCTGGCTTTGCCCCCGTTACCCAAAGTTGTCGCAATAGGAGGAGGTTCCTGTTGAGGTGGCTGAGGCACTGTAGTAGCGGGAGAAGTCATAGGGATCGGTTGAACCAGGGTCAAAGAAAGATAAGGTTTGGGTTGACCTAGCGGGGTAGTGGCCGGAGGATCAAGGTACCAGATGGGAATCCCTAGGGTCAAGTTGGGAAGAGAGAGGGTAGCCATGACTGGTACTGTGTACACTTCGGGAGGGGGAGCTAAGAATGGTATCAGACCGGAGGGGTAATGGCCAGGTGGGACAACTCCAAGATGGTTAAGGCCTAGAGGAACCATTCCAGGAGGATAAAGAGGCTCATGAATACCAGATCTAGGTGAAGGACCAGGAGGAGGGGGCCTAGAAGGCTGTATCGAAGGGCTAGGAGCAGGCTGCAAAGAGTGAGGAGGCTGCTGACTAGTTGAGGTGGGCTGCTTGAGAGCAGACCAAGATGATTGCATCATGAAAACATTTGATGAGTTGGGATCAGAGACAAGAGGAGAAAGACTAGGGAAAGTACCAAGCAAAGAGGAGTCTTTGTAGACTCCGAGTGAGACACTGGTAAAAGGATCGATGGTTTGCTTATTGGCCACCGAAGAGATGATGGACTCAGGGGAGGTCCGAGACTTCGGTTCGTAATATGTCAACTGATTTGATTGTAATGTCCCTAGTTAGCCTTAGCTAAGAGGAGACATTAAATTTTGATTTAATTTATGTTTTATGAATAAATTAATAAAGGAGGACATGTAAAACTCCTAATAAATCAATGCCTGTGTGAACAAAGGCAAATATGGGCTATGTAAATAATCACTTGCAGGTGTGAAAGGGGGTTGAGCCAAAGATTGGGTCCACCTTGACCAAATCAACTGTGTTGTCTAGGTTCAATGCATCACCAAGAGGGATTGCGCAGTTCTAGAAGGGAGCTTATAATGTGAAAAGGACCAACTCATCCAAGTGGTTTAGGGTTTGCAAAGGCTTTCTCATGTTATAAAAGAAGGAGGAGAGCAACATGAAGAGGTTGTTGATAGATCATATTTTTAAAGTATTTGTCTACTTAGACAAATACCATTCTCTGCTGCTTAGTGGAGGATTGTGATTGGAATTCCTGTTTAGGGGTTTCATCTCTTCCCTTGAGGATCATTGGAGGAGTTCTTTGCTGAAGTTGGCCACTATCTGGTTTGAGACCAAGCTCTATCTTTCATGAGCAGCACTGGCCCATTGAGGGTTTTTCAACTGCTATCTTTTGTAGCAAGTGGTGTTCTAGATCTGCATATATCTAGCTTGTTTTGAGAGGCATTCTCTATTGGAGTGTGTTATTCAGCCTCCAAAAAGTTAGATGATCCATATTATGTATCAAACCTGCAATTTTATTCAGTTCATTCAGTCTCATTCACCCTCAGTGTAGTTTCTTCTCAATATTGTGTTATTTGTGTAAGAGGGTTTCTTGTTTCAGCTTAATAATCAGATTGGAGAAGATCTCTTGGTGTTAGGCTTGCCTTCCCTTGGTGCTATGTGGATTTGGTAGCTGATCCATGTTTCCGTGGATCTGATATCTTCATTAATAAATTTTATCTTCAGAAATTTCTGGGTTTTCTGCAGCACTGTAATTTGTAATTCAGATCTACGACTATTCATGCAATATTTTGATGTAATTCCAAAGAGACATTGTTCTTAAAGTCTTATAGCTTCTAGATCTGTATTAGATATGATGTTTTACATATTTATTTGGAATAGATATAAATTATAATTTATAGCAGCTGAATCGTCTGAAAAATAACACTGTACCTTCTTGTTGCAGTTCACTACATTGTTGCAGCCCCTTTTTCTAAGGGATTTCTTCATTAAATTCTCTGTATTTTCATGTAAATTGTATGGGAAATTTATCTTATCTGATTCATAAATTTCCAAACCCTACAGCAGCTAAAATATTCAGCCAAGTACGCTCTCATGCTTCAGTAAAATTCGGCAGTAAGTAAGTCATGGGGAATCAAGGTTTTTAAGCCTAGTTTGAGAAGGAGAAATTGTTTAAATGAGCTAGGATTATTTTTTTGAGAAAAAATTAGGATCATAGGTCCCTCATGACCTAATATAACATATAAAACCATCCCCTTCCTCGGTTTTTACGCAGATCTATCAATTTATGCGTTTTGGGGTCAAAATCACTGCTTTTCCCCCATCCTTGTGAAGAGAATTAACCTTGTTCCTTGCTGTTGTATATGTATTTTATGATGAAGTGTTTTCAGACCCATATCAGAGCTTCTATCTCACTTATACTCCAATATAGTGTTTGAATTTACTGCAACCCTTCCCTTTGGCTGATTTCTAGCTAGTCTTGTTCGTGGGAGATCTGTTTAATGTCTTTCAGCTGATTTGTTTTTTTCTGGAATTAAATTCATAAGTATAAAATAGCCTAATATAGGGGAACCCAACCCTGTTCTATGCTATTTCCACACTGATATGCTTATATAGCGTTCTAATTAAGCCCCTTGTGGATTTTCCTGATCTGGGATTTTCATCACTCCTAAATTATTTGGTTTTTCTCCTCTTCTAGGTCCTAATATTAGGTATTCTGATCTAAGGATCCCAAGGGAATTAAAATCCAAGGGAGAGTGAGAAAGCCCTAAGTGTTGTGTTACATCATTTTTCTATAGACAGAGTCTGGAACGGGCCAGTAAGCCTCTGGTTTTCACCCTCTCTTTAGAGGTGACGTAACCAGTAAATGCCATACCAGTATATATCTAGTTTATAATTTCTTATGTGTCTCTATACTATTGTGAATCCATAGAGGAATATCTGAATATATTCCCTACTGTGCCTATTTTTCCCCATTTGGAATATTACATTGATGGTGACTATATTTCCATTATGAGGGAAGGACATCTTGCGGTGAACCGCAGATGGGCCAGCAGACATCGCATAGGTGTAGCTATGACCCAATAGAATGTTGTAATCTAAGGGGTCATCAATGACCTCTACGTCAACGCAAACAGTCTTGCCCCCAAGAGTAATAGGAAAATTGCGGAACAGGCCAATGGGCTGGGAGGCGTTGCCATCCCACGCTCAAAGAGTGAACATGGAAGGAGCCAACTTAGGTGATCCGAGTTGCTTCCAAACCAAAACATACATAACACAAGTGGATGCCCCCTCATCAATGATACACCGGGAAACGTTGGTGTTCTGGATTTTGACTGGGATTTGGAAGGCGACGGAAGTAGGAAGAGGACGATGTTTTGACTAGTCAGCGTCAAAGACGATCAAGCAATCATCTAAAGGATCTACAGCACCCATGGCAGATAGTAAAGCTTTTCATTGTGAAGGGCACGACTGGAGGAATTCCAGCGTTGAAATGGTAGTAGGAGATTGTGCCAAATCATCTACTATGCTATACGAATGGGTAGATTTGCCAGAAGCAGCATTTCGGTGTAGTGGTCTCTTAGGGATCTTGGTATGAACCTTTGCCTTAGGCTGAGGGATCTGCAAAGGACCATTAGGTGTCAAAAGAGGCTCTGTAGAACCTGAAGAAGGTGGCTCGGGGACAGATGTAGCGGGAGGCTTGTTGTACTAACGGGACCAAGTCTGAAGGTTGAGGTCAATGATAGTAGGTTGGTCAGAGTTCATCATGAGGATCTGGTAATTGGAGGTACCAGGTGGAGGAGTTTTAGTGGCCGCTTGACCTTCAGGTGGTTGGGTGGCCATAAATCCTTGCTGAGGGAAAGGATTAGTAAACACAGCCGGTTGACTAGGTGCAAGACTAGGAGGGATGGAAGGGGAGGCTTGCTATCCTCACAATACTACTTGAGACTCCCACATATGCTTCATCTATGGTATAATAGGACAATCGTGCGTGTAATGACCATAAACACCACAATAAGAACAAGGCTTATTCGTGTGAACGGGCCTGTCCTGCTTGGGCTGAGTGCCCTATTCCTGGTTAACAGTGTTAGAAGAATTATTTTGTGGATTAGATCTAGGATTACCGGGAGAAGATTGATTTTGAGTGCCTTTCCTTTTCTTTTTGGAAGGAGGAGGATTAATTGCGCCCTATTGTGCATACACCTGCCCCTGAGGGGGCGGTGGCTGCTATTGCGGGGGTTGAGAAGGCAAGGGAGGTGGAGGTGTTAATGCTGGAGGAGCTAGAGCACCAGGCTGTGGATACGGATAATAATGAGGTTGGGTAAAAGTGTGGTAAATAGGAGGTTGGGGAAAAGGAGGAGGCATGTCATATCCTAGATACATGCTATCGGGAGGGGGAAAGGTATTGGAGGTGTTGGCCCCTCCTTGAGGAAAACCATAGCCCATAGGAGGTTGAGCGTATGGATGAGAGAGAGCTCCAATGATATCGTTGGTGATATGAGATGCCTCGGTGAAGAGTACACCACCGAATGCAGGAAGATGGAGGGATAGAACGGTATAAAGAAGCATAACTACGGCGAGCGTGAGTCGGGTGTATTTTTAAGGCAATGCGGAAGCATCTTCTTCGGTTTGAGGGAAATGTAATGCGACATCTTTAGATAGTAGGCAAGTGAGATCTAAGGAACCAATCCATGTAGACACGGTCTTCGAAGGTAGGGGCTCGACATAGGCTCTTTCTTCTCCGCCATTCCTAGACATGATCGGATAGGCGGGTCGCAGACGCTTGACAGAAAGAAGTCAAAAGTTCGGTACCAGTGTCATAATGGAAGGGAAGCTGGAAGTAAGACATAAAAGCCTGGGCAAGAGTCACAAAGGTGGTATGAGAGGAAGGGACCTGATCAACATACCACTCAGAAGCTTCACCAGTAAGCGTACATTGGAACAACTGAAGACAGATAAAGTCATCGGTAATGGAGTTAGACAAACACCACATGTGGAAAGATCGAACATGATTTGTAGGATCTTCACCAGTAAGACCTTCGAACTTAGGGATGTTGCAAGGGAGCTTGGTTGGCATTGTAGGCCAACCAACATCATGATGTATACGGTCATTTATCAGCTAGTCAAAATTGGGAAGACTGAGGCTTGCCATATAGGGGAGCAAGGGAGCAGCCGGGTTAGTGTCCGTTGCGGTCCCACTAGTAGTATTCCCAGTGTTAGGTCTAGGGTTACCACCAGCGTTAGGTCCTAAACCAGACATGGTGAAGGTGACAGGAGGAGAACCGGGAGCAGAACGAGAAGGAGAACCCAATGAACTAGAAGAAGAGTCAGAGTGCGAACTCGGTGGAGGACTAACTCGATTCTTAGATGGAGTAAGCCTTCCTACTGGAAACTGAGGATGAAAGCCAAGAAGTCTCTGGGATAAATGCCTTGGTGGTGCAATGATGATGACAAAAACACGACACAAAGGAAAGACAGACCAACAAGGGAAAGGAGGTGCAGGATCAACTGATTACAATGTTGAGACAAGGGCAGAAAGATGCAGGATCAATTTATTTCAATGTTTTAGAGTCTTTGCTTGGTGGTGTTAACCAAGCTCTTTTTCACTTAGGGTGTGTGTGTAAAGTGTGTAAATTTTAATTTTTAACCCAGACGTTTGTAGAGAAAAGGAAAAAGTGTGCTATATAACTATAAATAAACCTGCAGGTAACAGTATATGAAACTGAAATAACAGAAAATAAACAACTAATTATGCAATAATCTAGACCCAAGGAGGCGGGCCTCTCAACAACTAGTCTGTAAGTGGGAAAAAAAATAATCAAATCACACTGAAATAGCCAATAGATCTAAGGTCGGGAGGGACAAGGATCTAAAGATCAGATCTGCTAGAAATTGGTGCTGAAAACAACGACAATTCAGAGGAAATATTGTTGTAAATGAGGTGGCGAAAGGCTATATCCTGAAGGGAAGTGGAGGTGACCCTAGAGGAAAACCCCAAAAAACTAAATGAGGTGTTTTGGATGGATAAATAGCCAATCTAAAGTGGATCCGAAGGTGAGGTATCAAACCTGAAAAATGGTTGAACGCTCTGAAAATTTCAGACAACCTGTAGTAGCTAAAAATCTTCCACAAAGTGTGGAGGGTAGTGAAGCCCTAGGGGGCTAGATTTACACATTTTTTGAGCAAAAAAAAAACAATTACAGGTCCAAAACAGGTGGATATGGAGGTAAGAAAACCTTGAATAGAGGCCCAGACAAACCCATAAAACTTTCTAAAAATTTCCCGCAAAAAGTCCGGGTCTTGGTTTCGACTGCAAGCTCACTGCCACTCGGGAGTTCGGGTCACGGGTTTTGGCCTAAAGTGCGGCCTGCACTTCCACGGCTCTTGGCGGTAAATTTCAGAGAATTTGTCATCTCGGTACGGCCCGATGCCGTCCCCGGTGCGAAATGGGCCCGAAAACACACGAAGTTAGAATTTTTAATGTTTTAGGGTTTTATAGGTTAAGAACAACATCGAAAAGAAAAACAAGGAAATTTGAAGAGAAATCTAGGGTTTGAGACGGCTAGATATGTAGGGAACTGAAAAATGACAACGATCATAATCGTAAACACAGCTAATGAGTCGCCATTTTTAGTATGAATCTTAATTGCAAGTGTATGAAAAAAGACCACTTTAGTTGTGCATAAAAAACAACCCTAACAACAAAGATGGCTTCTAATATCATTAAATATGCAATTAGGTGATCAAGATAAATGCTGCAAAAATCTAGATCTATGCATTAATAGACATTAAGTAGTAAATAAAAACAAGATTTACTCCATGCATCCAACAGACAAGACAATAATATTTTGAATGAATTTTGTATTAATGGCACCTGGGAGGAAACATTATAAGGATGTTACCAGTTCTCCTCAATGGGATGGGTTCTTGTAAGTCCTCGGCACTTCAGATCTAAAATCCCTCCCTCTTGATGGTGTAGAAAACCCAGACAAAAAGTGGAACTCAAAGGGAGCTCACAAGAAAATAGTAGCAAAATATGACAATGATGGTGGATCAAAGTCAGACCAAAAGTATAGATCCAGAGTGATCTTTAGGCAACAAAAGGTGGTAAATGAATGGAAAAACCCTTTTATTTATAACAAAATATTGAGTTAGTCTAGATATTGGTGCATAATTAAAATATTATTAACCAAATCAAGATCCAACTTTTATGGAATATTTTATTATATTTGTTGGAGGAAAAAGGAATTTGACTTGGGTCAAATCCCTTTATTTGTAAATAATAAATAAATAAATGATTTATTTATCATTTTAAGGATGTGGTTGAGTAATAATCAAATAAATAATGATTTATTTAATTATTTATGAGTGATTTAGTCATATTTAACAAGGAATATTATTTAAATAAGGTTTAAATAATTATTCCTAGAAAATAATAAGATAAATAATTATTTATCTAATTAATTTCCTTGTTTTGGGTTAAATATAACCAGGAATATTAATTAAGCTGTTGTTTAACTAATTATTCCTTGAGGAAAATCAAACAAATGTAGATTTATTTAATATTTCCTCATGGGGTTTCCTGTTTAGACCATAAACAACTTAATAAAGGTGGTTTACTAAGTTATTTTTTATAGTGAAAGCAATTTTACTTAGGGTAAAATTGGTCTTACATGGTGTACTTGGGTTCATCTAATAATAATAGGTTAGATGACCAAAAAATGGTGTAATAATATGTATTCTAATGGATTCAATGATATGAAGCAATGTACTAAAGCAAGATATTGAGTCCTTCTATAAATTAATTGTGGAAAACAAAAACGATCCCTAATCACTAGTAAAGAAAGAAACGAATCAAATCACAACACAGATATTTTCTCGGGGAAAGCTTACTACTCAAAACCCCTCTATCTTCTATTTTATATTCCCCAAGGAATAATGAATCAATTACAATGCACTCTTCTCACAAGAGTCTTCTGCACTTTCACAACTTTCTCACATTGACCCGGACAAAATCGACCAACACTTAGCCAATTTCTTGCCTCTAATCAACTTGCCTTGCTTTCACTATTCATGTGGAATAAAAATCCCTATTCTTTAGGAAATTCAGCCTTCCAAAAATGCACAATTCTCATGGGAAATCCTATGGTTGTCTTACTGCATGCGGGTAGCCTACTAATGATACAACTGATAGTTAACATCCCTTTAACCTTTGTCTGAACTGGGTCTCCATTAGAATTGACATGCATGCAACTATTAATAGTAAATCATCAGTTGCATGGCAGCATGTGAATTAAATATGATTTAATTAACTTGATCTCTCACTATTGCAACAATGGTTACAACTAGTTCAATTGGATTTAACTCAATAAATTGAGTTAACTGATTTCTCATGCATTAAACTAATGCACTAATTGCAACTCGAACTCCATAACTAATAGAATCACTCTACATGCCTCACTAACCACCCTCAACTCGAAATTCATGAGCTAACTGAGTTTATCACACTCAGTTAACTATAACAAGTGATTATGGGATACAATTACATTTTATTGTCCAATTTAATTAAGGGAAATTTAAATTAGACCCACATTTCTTGTTGACTTTTCAACACTCATAACAACTTGTATTAGATAAGTAAGTCAGAATGATTAAGTGAGCTTATGAAATTTGAGTTGAGGGTCAAAGAGGATGCATGTAGAGTGATTCCATGATTTAAGGGGGTCCAGTTGCAGTTATGCATGAGTTGTAATTAGTTAAATCAAGAAATTGAGTTAAAATCAATTTAACTAGTTCTAACTAAGTGATGAGCTAGTGAGAGGTACAGTGAATTAAATATGATTTATTTCACAATGAGTGATAAATCAGTAAATGATAATTTGCTATAAATAGTTGTTTCATTTTAGTTTTGACAAAGACCTAGTTAAGACAAAGGTTAAAGGGAATATGACTATGAGTTGTATAATTATAAAATTGTATAGGTCAGTTATAAAGTTAGTTGAAGGCCTATGAAGAATTATGAAATTATTCCAAGGGGTTTTCCTATTTAATAAGGTCTTAATTCATCAAGGAATGCATGAGAAAGATAGGCTGAGAAGAGGTAGAGAATTGGTTAAGTACTTGTTTGATATTGCCTAGATCATTGTGAGACAGTTGGTCGAGTGTAAGAGTTCTCTTGTGAGAGAAAGCATTGTATTGTTTCATGATCCTTGAATTTATACAATATATAGATAGCAAGGTTTTGAGTAGTTTCTTTCCCAAGATACATCTTGTGTAGTGTGATTGATTGTCTATTTATCTTACTTGTTTATGTGATTGCGCGATCGTGTTTTGTTTCCACAAATTGTAGAAGGGATTCAGTATCTTGTTTTAGTATATCATAAGATCATATTGAATGATGTGGTTAGATTTTATACACCCCAAGCTGTAGAGCAAAGGAAAAATGCAAGGTGAGGCGACCTAGGATAACCCATCGAAGCTGCAAGAAAATAAAAACACCACAAAGATGAAGAAGGACATAGGAAAGTGGTGTGAGTTCCATAAGAGCTCCACTCACAGCACAAGTGAGCGTTGGGCCAAGTAGTCACTGGTGGCTGAGCTAAAGGATTCTGAATCAGACACATGTTCTGACACTTAGGTAGAACCCAAAAAGGGGAATGAAAAATGGAAGAACATCATTGACGTAGAGCGCACTGATACCATAGCCACCACCAAGATCCAGAAGATTGACCCTGAAGATCCAGAGGAGGGGGGATGCCTCTTCCACTTACATATGTGGGTAAAGGGTTCTCTGCTGTATTTCATTGTCGATAGTGAGAGCCAAAAGAACCTCATTTTAGCAGAGGTCGTGAAGCGGCTAGGATTCACCAAGGACGCGATCTCCACATAAACCAACAATGTCGCCTTCCCTACAACATCAAGTCCTTTGTAACACCCTCTTCCCATATCTACCCACGTAACCAACCATCCAGGGTAAAATTGTGGCGATAGGCTACTAATATGAGATTCAAACTCCTAGATGATTTTGAGGAAGTGGAACCGATAGAAACACGATAAAAAAACATTACATTGGATCATTGACATCCCCAAGAGGTAACTCAAACTTCCAGGGCCCTGTTCCCTAAGGGGGAACTAATTTTAACCCATTTGAGGCTTAGACGTGGGCATGTAAGGGAAAGGGAGCAATTATAGATTCTTACCTGTAGGTTTTCCTTGTCAAGGCCACGGTCAGGGCCCTAAAAGGTCAATACTGTGCCTATAGCTCTGGGATTTGTGCCACATTTTCAGCACGTGAGCCCAGGTCACTCCCCATAAATTCTTGTAACTTTAGGAGAGAATAATAACATTAAAAAAAATATAAGGAAGAAATCACATCATCAGGAACTCATTCGGCCCCACCTATCCATGATAGGAATTTCATCAAACATGTCACAAACATTGCATCTAAAGGTACAAACACCAGATTTAAACATGGGTGTCTTTTACAGCTCTGAGAATAGCTAATAATCATTACTCCCCTACATCATAAGCTACAATAAAGTCCATTTGACCATAGATACATTGTTTATTCATTTCTAGGTAAAACCATAGATAGAGCCATATATCATCACTCATCAAATACATTGTTATAACCAACATATAAACAACATAAATAAAATGGATATAACAACAAATAAATCCATACATAAACCAATAAATTTGCATACCAAATACTAGAGGAAGGAGCTCTTCATCATTGAATGTGAAAACCAACCGAAGATGGGACCTCCACATTCCACCTGACCATAGATTAACTGAGCCGAATCTCTATTTAACTAATCACCCTCATGCCATATTCCAAGCATGAATGTGGGACTCATAACCAAACGAAAAATTAAAAAACAAGCATGGATGCTACCAGAGTTCTCCACCTACACCGTGAGGAATTTGAGTGCCTCCTAGTCTCTCAGGCTTTACCGTAACCCACAGTCTGATCTAGGGGTCAGTAGGCCCTACACCTAGACCATTACAAAAATATTTACCGTACATAATCTCCTGGGACTACTAAGCCCAACAGAGAGAAATCCATCTCTTTTATTTACCATATATCCTACCATTCACAGACAAGGATTCCTAGGCCCACCGAGGCACACAATATGGCTTTACAGCAAGCCACATTTTGGTCGAGGGGTTACTAGGCTAGTGGCTTTACCATGATCCACTGTCTAGTTTAGAGACCAATAGGCCACATGTTTATCATTTTGTAGATCCACCCCACTCAGCTTTGAATCCAATTCGTACATCCATATCACCCGAATTATGAGAAACCCATCTCATCAAATCTATATGGAAATGGAAAGGCTAGACTGAAAAAAATGTCACACCTGGAAAAATGCATGCCAAGACAACAAGAAACCACATGCAATACCATGCATGTTAGATATATAAAGGAAATAACATATGAAAATCGATACCTGCAAAGAATATCGTTGTAGCTGCTTGATCCTACTCTTCCTTGATTTCTTTTCCTTTCTTGCTTCAATTCCTAAGTGCTCCAAGAAAACTCTAAGTGTCCCAGAGTGAGAGAGAGAGAGAGAGTAAATAATGAGAGAGCTCCAAAAATGTGAGAAAACCTTGGTAACTGATCCTCATAAGCCTTTTTGTCAACGAGGCCTCTATATTCTTCATTTTTCATTATTTTCCTTCATTTTCATACTCACATTAAACCTGTGACATTTCATCTCACTTTTCTCCTAATTTCCATTATTTTCATAAATAAATGTGCCAAAAATACCTTTTTTCCTCTTTAATTCCTTAGCCATTGCTTGTGCCAATTCCCTTAGCCATGATAACCGAAATTAACACCCCCTAGGATGCTTTTCCCACAATTTAGCTTGGAATAAATGTACCATCAACTGTGGTTATTATTTTTAACTTTATTACATGGAATTTTCACCAAGGATGTTACAGAACCCTCCCCCTTGGGGGTACATCATCCTCAGTGTTCAATGACACCTATAACAAAAAAAAATAAAACATACTGCCTATGGAGCTTGATAACACAACTCATTGCAGTATTTATAATGAATAACTTGCTCAAAAGAAAAAAATGTCATGAAAATCATACCATGTACTGGAGATTTATAACACAACTCATTACGGTATTTACAATAATATATAAATATACACATATACACATTTTATCAACCAACAAATAGAAGGATACAATGCTCATATCAGCAACAAGGGAGTCTAGAGGCCCACGCCTCCACCCTCAAAGTATTACCAGGATTCACTTCTTTCCTAGGAAGTCCAAAATCCAATGTCAGAGCCAGAGTTTGCATTCACTGTCCAACGCTACAATCATGTGCTACTGTACCCTCAGTGAAAAGTTACCAAATCATTTTTCCAGTGCACACTCCCGTCGTGCATCTGATTCTATATGGTTATGATGATGACAAAAAAAAAATCCATCCCCAACCTTCCCTTCTCTGATACATAGTCCATCGAGAAATATGGTCATGCTCTTTTGTGCAATCACTCACCTTCCAAGTTCCATGAAATCCCCTATCCTGGGGGATCCATCCCATGGAAAGGCTTAGTTGCATCGAAAGATAAAAAACCCAAGGCATATACCTTCCTCAAACAATCATACCGGTCATATCATGCTCATGGAAATCAATGAAAAATGTTGCGTACCAGTGTCCCACAATGGCCCTCCTCTTGAAGTGCTTTACCAACATATTTTTTCTTATTTCAATTCCTTTTGTTTTTGCTGCTAATGCTTGCAATCAATTTCAACCACCCAACTAGGAATTCTCGTGCTTCCTATACCAAGCACATAAGTACCATTAGATTAAAAAAAAATTGAAATAAATTCAAATCATACCTCATTGGTTTGTCAATAAGGTACACTTGCAATCCTGTTCATTCCCTGTCACACAAGAAAAACTAGTTGTTTGGTCAAATCATTATGTATAACACATCACATATGGTTAGCTCAAAACACAACCATCATAATTTAAAATCATGAATCACATGAAATCACCATAAACCATAATCATAAATCACTTGTAACCATCATAAGTCATAATCACAGATCACATGCATAATAAAATTGAAATAAGTATCGATACTTATCCTTCATCGATCCTTACTTTTGTCTTTGTTCTTTATGTAATAACACATCCAATCGGTTTCCATGCTTGAGAATCACCCAATGCCTTTACTTCTCTTTAATCACATACATAAACACACAGTGTATGTTGTCATTCCTAGAGACAGTATTGAGTTGCAGGAGACCAGTGCCTAGGACATCTTAAGAATAGGAGGTCTTATCAGATTATCTTATGTTCTAGGGGGACCTCCCCGAATATAAAATTTGTAAGATTTACCTTGCTTGGTTGTTCTAGATAACGATGGGAGTAGAGCAATGGTGTTAACTCTGATTGTATGATGGAGATAACTCAGAATGGGCGTGAGGCCGTTATGAAGCTCAATTGTTGTAAAAGGGATAGATATGAAACCAATGAACATATTTTAGAGATAAAAGAGGGTGAGTGCTTGGATGAATGCGGGGAGGAGAATCGGAGTGAGGTAGGCTTACTGAGAGGTAAGAATCTTCCCTTCGCAAACTTAAAGAAGAAAGTGGCCGTGATAAGATTTATGAGACAAAAATCCTGTGTCAAGCCTAATTAAGGTAACCAAGTGGCTAACTTATGAGTACCATTTCCAGGTAAATTCATTTATTAACCAATAGCGACCAAAATTTTGAACACATGATAATTAAAGAAACATACGACAAAACTGAATAATAAGATTAAACAAATACACAGAAGAAGCATACATACTGCTCAAAAGCCCAGTTGGAATCCATTTGCAACAAATAGTTATTATATTATCTTCTCAATTGGAAGGTGACTCCACTGCTTGAGGATACGTAGCTTGATGAGGTTCCAAGATGAGTTCCATTGCAAGAATAAATGCTAGGTATGCCCCTATGAATCGGTCTCACATCCCTGGTTTTCCAAATCCTATGCCAAAGGTCGATTGGTTAACTGATCTTCCCATATTTAAAAATGAAAAGAAATACAATGCTGCTCTTCATTTGGTTAGATACCATATGCATGTACACATACTTAAGGTTCAATTCCCTAAGGATTGTCTAATGAAGATGTTTATGGCCACTTTAGAAGTAAAAGCATGGTCTTGGTACGAAAGCCTGCTGAATGGTTCCTTATATTCTCTTGCTGATTTCCATGTTGCATTTTATGAGATGTATAAATAATGGCATTCTTCCTTATTTCTGGTCAAAGACTGCTGTAAAAATTGTGTGAGTTTTATTAAATATTTTGAGAATTTTTATGAAGATGATGATTTCATGGATGAGGAAATTTTAGAGGCCCTTCATGACAATCCTTTTCATCACCAAGAAGAAAGGATAGCCTCTCTTTTGGATGAAAATGAAACCCAACAGGAGTTTATTTATGAAAATCATGTTACATCCTCTGAGTTTGATGAAAATTTGCAGCAGACTTGGCAGTCTTTTGATCATTAGGAATATGAGAATCATTTCAAACAACAAGAGGAAATACTGGAAGATAATTGCTATAATCCTCAGGTAAAGGAAGAAACTCATTCTTCATGTCATTCCTTGCATTAGCTTACAACAAAGGAATAAATTTTTGAAAATCAAATTTTAGACAATCAAATGAGTATGCGTGTTGAATCATATGAAGAATTACCTCTAGAAATTTCTGTGGTACATGCTGAGGCAGTTCCTTATGAAAGTGTCCAAGAGTACTCCAAGTATTTCTTCCTCTCAAATGAAAATAATGATCAACATATTTTTTCTTTTTTATTTGAGAAAGGTCACAAGTGTTATAATGAAGACTCTGAATAAGGAACACCATCAAAGTATCATATTTACTCACAATTTCTTGTTGATCAACAAGAATTATTCGTGCATACTCTCAAAGATCCTTTTGCAAGTTTGCTAGCATCTTCTACAAGAATGAATTTCAATATGATTTTCAGTTATGTATACAAATTCAGATGGTGGAACAACTTGTCATCTCTCAAGAAAGGCTTTATGATCAGAGAAGTGGAATGTCCATTCCAACCAGGTACTCAACTTCTTGATTGGCTTCATTGGAAGAGTGAGATCACTTGATTCATTTTTTATGCTGAGCAAGTAGAGTAGGATCATTTGTATATAAATAAGTTTGAAGATCAAGCATTTTGTCAGTTTCAGTTTTAAATTCAGCATGTGTACTTTCAGTTCTTTAGCAACTATTGGTTTTTTTAGTGCCAAGGTTATAGGTCAAAACAAGTTGCAAGTTTTCATTTTGAAAATGGGAGCAGCCCAATGGAGGTGGCACTGGAACTAGTAGTTATTTTTTGTACCACAGGGGCACACCATCCCAAGTGGAGCCACTGTTATCACACATAATTTTTTAATTTTTTATGGTATTCACTCATTTTGACCTGACAAACATTGTTTGACCAGTAGAGGTGGCAGAAGGAAAAGAAAAAGAACAAAAACAACCTCGCTACTAAACTACGCTATGAAAATTTTTGTACATGATTATTTTAGTAGTCAGATTCAAGTTTGATTTCAGACCAAATGAAAAAGTATTTTGGGAATATGAAAGAGGTTTCTCTTCAACACAGGTCCATATACAAAAAAATCTCTTAGTTTCTACAAAGCCATCAGGGTTTGGAAATTATACACTCATCTTTGAAGCCTATTTTTCAGAATTTTCACTAACCAGATTTGTGAAAAATTTGTAAAAATTTGACTTGGAGGAGGTCCAGCTCAACATCCACGAGGCATAATGACATGTTAGCACTCTAGTACACTCAAAAAATTAGTTTTTTGTAGTTGATAAGGGTTATTAAATTTATTTGTTGAGCTATTAATGAAAGAAGAGTCCTTTTTGTATTCAAACTCTGCAAAACAAGAATATCCCTAGGAAGTCTCCAAGTAATGGAATCATGTTTGAACTAGGTATCTAAGGTGGGAATTCAAAGCTAGCAAGGTGGCATATAATTTGTATGAGTCCTAATTCTATAAATGAGATAGTTTTAGAGTTAGAAAGGGTTGGGAGATGGTTACTTGACACTACCACTATTGTAATAGTTTTATATCAGAAATATACATTTGCAACATGCTTATTTCAGACCTGAGATTCTTTTATGTATTATTATGTAAGTTTGTTCTATCATTCCTTTACTTTGTCTCCAGTGTTCTAGTTGTATAATCACTTGGAATTCATGATCACATGCTCCAACTTCTTGTTTACACCTAGGATATTGTTTTGTCAAGATCTATCAGTTTGCTTCTGTATAATCACTTGGAACTCATGGTGACATGCTCCAACTTCCTGTTTGCATATAGCTTTCTATTTTTTCCTTCATGTATGGTTTAATAAGAATACAATTGCCTAATCTTCCATGAGATAAGTTTACCTGTGCCTTATTTTTCATATTAACTCCATGCCCAATGGTAGTTACTGGTTTACATCTTTCACCTATACAAAAACATCACATTCAATCCAATTTAGAGTTAGCCATTTGCTTTAAAATTCATTGAAAATCATTTATTATTCTTTTGAGATATCCCTCTTAGTATGGATAGGCTAATTTCCAGTTGGAAGTAGTTTGAAATAGTTACTCCAAGTTGATCATTGAAGCAGCCCAACATGACTCAATTTGGTGATAACACATACTGCTCAAAAGCCTAGTTGGAATCCATTTGCAACAAATTGTTATTATATTATCTTCTCAAAACATCTCTTCTAGATATGAATTAAGAGCTTATCCCAAACATTAAAAAATTTACTATACAAAATATTAACTCAGAACTTTGAGAGAAATCAAAACCTTTATTTCTTCATTGAGTTGGCTCTTTATAGTTTTTTTTACATTGGAGCTCATCAGCCAGATATTTTCTCGGATGGATATTCTTTCTTGATCGTATCGTTTCCTATCCAAATAAAAAATGATGCGATATAACTGCATCATATCAAAGGCACTACTCTTCTGACATTGATTACAATGAAAACATAACATTTAAACAACACTTAGGGTGAAATCAAGATTTCACTTTTTGTTGCTCCCTTTTGTAAAATGTGTCATATCAAATGGTGGCTAATTTTTTTTGTAGCCTTCAAGAAACAATTCATGATTCAAAATTGTTAGTTCTTGAAGTCTCATGATGGTTTTTTTCCTTTAAGATAATCTTCACTGTTGTTTCCCTCACAAAAGCCCTCAAAATCTGCTGTTTACCTAAAGAAAGAGACTGCTAAAAAATCCCATGTTTCATCATTTTGCCCCTTCTTTCACTCATAGTTGACCTCCATTTTTCATCCCCTTTTCCTCATAAAAATCCTCCATTTCCCTCATTTTAACCTTCAAAATTACTTTAAGACCCTTTTAAAACCATTTGGTCTCCTACCATTTGGTTTAAAAAGCCTTCATTCCCCTATTGGAATCCTCCAATTGGCTTAAAAACTCCGTTTTAGCCTAAAAAACACTTATATTTCATTACACAGAATTTTAGCCCCTGAGGGCTTAACTTTCATAATCCCTGCTTCTCATAGGATCGACAGCCTAGCAGCCGGTCGCTAAGGGCCTAAACTCCTCTTCTAAACCCGTAAAAACCTTTTCCTCCTTTGTATTTCATGAAAAATCTGAATTTCCACTATGTTTTAATAAATCCAATAGTTCGAAGTTTCGATGAAAATTGACCATTGATCTGAACCGATCAACGATCGTCGCACATCGCAAATAAACATATAAACCTTTGTTGGTTTCTTCCTTTTCTCTGATTGCGATTAGCCCCTTTTCTTTTGAAACCCCCGATCCCTTTGCTTTCTTCACATAACCTAGAGCCCGCAATCGGGCGCTAAAATGATATAAAAACCTTTCTCGAGCCTTTTCCCTTTGTTTTTATAAAACTCGACAATATGTTTTTTAAACGAATCTTGACCGTCGATCTCTCCAAGATCAATGCCCATCGTTCAATCGCATCGCGCCCATTATTCATAATGCTTCTCGTCGATGCGATCTCTGATTCAATACAGGCCATCGATCATCCTTTGATCCGACAGTCGATACTTCATTGCATCGAAGATTTTCCTTTGGTGTTTCCCTTTCTCTCCTCCGTTTGCAAACATGCGATTTAATCTAGACCATCGAATCCACAAGAACCGACGGCCCAGATTTAATCACTCTCCGCCATAGCCTTCTGACAGTAAACCCGCCGATTCAATCCTGACCGTTGATCTCTCTAAGATCTAACGGCCTGTGCTTAATCGCATCGGCGCGTTCCCTTTGTGTTTTCCCCTTGATTTGCGATCTTGCGATCAAATCTGGGCCATCCATTTCACTGATCTAACAGTCCAGATCCCGAATCCCTTTGTTATTTCATAAAGCCTTGCAGTTCAAAATCTTCAGAAAAGATACACCATTGATCTTTGCAGATCAACGGTCCATATTTACCCAATCTTCGCTAGATCCCCTGCCTCATATTCCTTTCATTTACCCCGAGATTGAATCTGAGCCGTCAATCTTCTAGATCCTAAGGTCTATATTCAACTTGATAGGACCAAATCCTTTGGGACCTACCTCCCCGCCGAGTAATCTTGACCGTCCATTCCCTGATCCAATGTCCCAGATCAAAACCGCCTTGAACCTGCCCCCCTTCTTCCGCCCGCGCAACTTGTCTTATCACACTCTCATCTCCCCCGTCAGATCTCTCCACCTTTGATCCAACAACTAAGACTTCATATCGCGTGATTTTAAGCTCGAATGTTAATTCCTAAAAATTACGCGATATGGGTGGTTCCTAAAGGACACGTGTCAGCCAAGGACCCATATCGCGTTTTGTTGGAGAAATTCTGGAATCGCCTTTGAGTAGCGCGACACCAGTGGTTTTTATAGCCGAAACCACTTTTCCCATTTGCATTACATTTTCTTATTTTAAAATCTCCGCTGTTGATCTCCATTGATCAGCCTGATCCAATGGCCCAAATCATTTCCATGACCCCGAAATTCATTTAAGCCTTTTTCGCTTCCGATAAAGGTTTTTCCCCATTTTATTTATGATTTCTTCCATTTTATTATAATAATTCCCCTCTGCATTATAAAAACCTGATTAATATCGACCATTGATCTTTGCAGTCAACAGCCCAGACTTAATCTCCACCATCATTTATCCAACCGCCTCCCCATCTGACCACAGTGAGCAATCCTCGCTGTTGGATGCTTTCATCCAACGACCACGATCTAACCTAAACCTCCAAAGAATTTTTAACCCATCCACGTAGGATTTTTATAATTTTTTATTGTTTGTGCAGGTTTTTAAAGGTTTTTCAATTGTTTTTAGAAGAAATGAATGGCCAGGGATGATGATCCCCCAGGCCATCTTCCAGGAAGGCAAGGATTTGCAGAATTAGAATTATTGATTTATCTGTGCCTCATGAGCACTGATGCCATTATATAACCCTCTGCGCGCCTGCAACAACAATGAAAACACAGCAATCATCACAGACAAAGAGTATCAGTATCTAGGGATAAAATCAAAGCAGAAATCAATGTTTAAAGGTTTTAACAGAGTTTGAGGGATTAAGGCATAAATTTAGCTAACCAAAATCCTAATCCATAGTTAAAGACATCATGAAGACCGGAAGACACAGATTAAGCCTAATCAGACCTAAAACACAGAACTAAAGTGAATTAAAGGTGTTTTAGAGAAAGATAAAGAATTCTATCAATCCGGGAAGCCTCCACTACCACCTCAGAGGCTAATTGAATCCTCTCTAGCTACCAAAAGCCACCTGCAGCCTCAAAGCATTCAAAGGAGGATTAGTTATTGCCAGAACAAAAGATATTTGCCTCAAGATAGGTAAACAGTTATTTCAAATCAAAGGAACTTATTTACAACTGTTAGCAAAGTTATTACAAAGATAAGAAAGAGCCTTAAATTCAAAAAATCTCCCCAGGTAGCTAATAACTTAATGAAAAATCAATTAATACAGAGGAAATATCAGAAATATTCTCCATTGAGCCCCTCAAAGGCCGAGAAGCATTAAACTATATTAATTGAGCCTAGAGATCTTATTTTACATCCCACCTCCTCTTTTTTTCTATAAATACCTCTGTAGAAGATGAGACAAAGGTTGGTCTCCGAATATCTGTTACATGTAAATAGTTTTCTGAAGCTGCTGTAAGCTCTGTTTGTAATTGAAGATACCTAAGTTGAGATGAGAAGTTTGAAGCTGTAGAGACTCACTGGACTTGATGATTGTAACTGGTTTGAAGCATCAAATACAAGTTGATTTATGGGATCCTGGTCTATGTCAACGGTGATGTTTTTCTTATTGTAAATTGTTATTTTCTTTTTGTTTCCATTATGTCCAAATTCTCTAATAAAGAACAACAATTATAGAGTTAGGATTTACTTTCAAAAGTACCCTTCTCTTACTGATAAGATTTATCTGTATGTTTTCCTCCAATTGTGTATTTAGGAATGATTTAATACAGTCTAAGCAGTTAAGGAATATTGGTGTTCCCATGTCTTACTGTCTGGATTTTAAACATTGTTCTTGAATGTTATTTTCAGTTTATGCTAAGTAAAGTTGAACTAGGGAATTCTATGGTTAGCCCTGTCCTCTAGTTTTATCTCCAAAGGTTGTTTGAAAGGTTCCCTAAGAGTATGTTGAAAGCATGCTAGGTTCAAAGTCCTTACCTGATATTAGACTATTCTTTGTTTATCTTAAGTGTTGTCTTGATAAGGTTACTAATTAAAGAATGAACTAGGGAAGTCTATGGTTAGCCCTGTCCTTTAGTTTTCTTCTCCAACAGTTGCTTTGAAAATTTTCCCTTTAAATATGCTGAAAGCAGGATAGGTTCAAAGTCCTTACTTGATCTTAAGCTATTCTATTTGTGTTTTAAATGTTTTCTGTTGAAAGTTCATCGAAATCAAGCTAATTTCAAAGTACTTACCTGATCTTAGATAAATTTTATGTCTTTATCAAGTGTCTACCAAAAGCAGGATAGTTTCAAAGTACTTACTTTATCTTAGGCTGCTCTTTGTTCTTCATTTGTTTGATTCCCCTTCTTATTTTTTCATTCCATTCCATAAAATAAACTTTAAAGAGATCCTTTGACATAGATGACTTGCCCCATGGACCACTCTTGAACCTTGTTGTTTCAATTAAATCTTAATATGACTCCATAGCCCAATGGATTGAAGCTGCTTCTTGCCTATCTTGTTATATTAATCAATCTTTCACTTTCGTACACCTTCACCCTTCATTTAGACTTCCTTCACCTTCATTTATCTTAGCCCAACCAAAACAAACAAAACCTTGTTCCTCATAACT
>JAXQQM020075709.1:0-13112 GCA_034641835.2 Pinus albicaulis
CCTATTTAAAGGAAATATTTTAGAGACTTAAATAGTTTTATTGCCTAAATCTACCTCAGGCTGAAGAAGGAAGAGTCTAGGGTAACATCAAACCACGCTTAATCTAGTAGCTAGCCCTACTAGATCGGGAGAGGGCTCTCTCCTTGTCAATCTCACAAAAAATGATCAATGAGTTTTGAGATGACTTGAATGAAGACTGATTTTAGGCTAGGTATGTATGCAAATAATTTTGGTTGATTTTAAGGGTGTTTTGTTGGATCAAATGGAAAGCAAATTTTGGGTCTGGGGAATGAGGCTCAGTTTTTCCGAAATCTGAATGGGGCAAGGTAGGAAAATGATTTGACACTTTAATTTTGAATGAAATGGAGAGCTTGGAAAGGTGAGGAGTTGAAGAGGGCAAGAAACCTTTAGGGATCCTCTTCAAACAGTTGAAAACATGGAAAATTAAACAAATCCTAGGTAGAGCACTGCAAATTTTAATGAATTCTACCTTTATCCTTATTTGTTTAACTTAAGAAGAAATAAGAGGGAAAATGGTATACATAAAACATCAGTATACTTACATTTATAGAGAGAAACACATTATAAAAGAAAAGTACCACATGAATCCCATAGAGTGCTGCAAACCCTGGTCTATTCCTTTGCCAAACTGCAGAAATGATGTACAATGATGCTCAAAGAAATCCCAAATGTCCAACCATGCTAATGACTGAAAAACCACAAGATATAGACAAGCAACCACTCATCCCAGCCTCTAGGGGTCGAGCTCACAAGTTTAGGAGTTGTTTCAACAAAATCTAAACTGAGAACTAGATAGTAGGCAGTGGAACAACTTGCCTCTATAAACTAGGAAACTGATTCATTCAGTTGCAATTCACCTTTTGATGGATGAACTTACTAATATGAGTGAAAATTTAACCAAATTACATCAAGATCCATCAAATTACATCAAATTACATCAAGTGTTTGACATTTAGAAGTAAGAAAGTCAAATTGTCAAAAACTAGGCGAAAAACAGAGTTACTGAGTCAAAAATGAGCAAAATCCTCCTATGCGCCGCGCTTGATTTCTCTATGCATCACGCCAGGTTGAAGCTGATGTTGGAGGCCTTCCCATGGTCAAAATTTTCTCCAAGTGGGCTTGTTAGAAAGGTCTACATGTCTACGTTCCAACACAAGTGGAATTTCTGAATTTTTCCTTCATTTGCCCCTCCAAAACTTATTTCTCCCAACACTACTTCCTGTGTGTCAAAATAGGGGCAGAAAGGTCATTTTTGATGTGTTTTTGACCCTTTTGGAAGCCCAAAACCTGTCAAAATTTCTTGTCCATAGGTAAGCATGCATGTTTTTCCATGAAAAATCCAAAAATGTTGAGTTTGCATCAAAAGGAGCCTCCAATAAAAAGCGTGCACCAAGTGGCGCAGCGCATAGAGCAAAAAAATCTGTTTTTAGGCCAAAATTTTCAAAAATGAAAAAAGTGCCCCAAATTTTTTGAAATTTGGGCTGAGTGTCCCCCATTATGTGCTATGATGGGCCAAGGAAACCTTAGCCAAGATCTGAAGTCTATCATGTCTTTTTCGATGCTTTGAGGCCTTCTTCAACTTAGCCTTCAAGATCTTGATCCTTGCTTTGCAAACATGGTTTCTCGCCCAATAATGATTGGCCATGTGCCTCAACATGTTCTTTTCTTTGTTGGCCTTCTCTAGCATCCTTTCCCAAGTGCAACTTTGTCCTTTCAAGCCAAGATTCACGATCAGCTCAATCTCTTGCTCATACCCATGATCACTGTCTCTTTCCATTGTTTTCCTTTGGTTTTGAAAAATGTGGTTGTACATGGATGGTTTTGTGGATAACAGTGTGAAAATACGGTGGAGGATGAAATGGGTAGAGTGTATGGAAGAGAGTGTAAAACTATATGTGTGAACAGATTTTAGGGATGTGAGTAGGGTTTAGGGAGTGTAGGGTTTGGAAAATTATATGTGGAGAAGGGGATTAAGGGGAAAATGTATGAGGGGAGTGGGATTAAGGGGATAGGGTATACAACCATTAGTGCAATGAAGAAAACTAGGGTTTCACCCTAGAAGCTAGGGTTTTAGGGTTTTTGGGGATAGGGGAGTAGGATGAGTGAAAATGAGAGGGGGAATGGGAAATGAAACTAGTGAAATGTAGTGAAGGGGATGTGAAAGTGGTAGAGGGGAATAAGACAGCAAAAAAATGGCAATTTTGCAAACCCTAGGCAGATTTTCAATGAAACTATGCAAGGAGCTAGGGTTTTATTTTTCACCTATTGAAACACCATAAACATTGATGGAAACTCATATATTGGCAACATGGAGATGTTAAATTAATTTTGGAATGAAGAATTTGAAATTTTGGAGCTTTTGGAGGAATATTTGAATGGATTTCAGGATTTTTAGCCCAATGCGCCGCGCTAGTTCATTTTTTACACTGCAGAGGGCTGCCCAATGCACCGTGCCATCTCTATGCGCCGCGCCTTTTTGCAGGAGACTTTTGGAGACCTTCCCGGTGTCCAAATTAGGTGCAAGATAGCTTTTTGGAAATATCGTTGAGTCTCCTTTCCAACCCAACTAGAATTTTCAATTTGGAATTCATTTTCCTTGTAAAAAATCAAATCTCCCAAGACTGGTCAAAATGTGAAAAATGAGGCTGCCTCAAGGTAGAGTGCTGTTGTAGGCAACTTTTGAAGGTCTTACTCAACTCCAAATTGAGCTCATGATAGCACATTGGAAATATATTTGCGTCTAGGTATCATTTGACTCATCAAGCAAGTCATTTGGCCAAACAAGCTAGGAGAAAATTTGATTTTCCTAAGGTCACTTCAGAGGTGCATCAATTCTCCTGAGGCAACTGTATTTTTGTCATTTATATAAAACCATGACACCTGTGTAAAAAGTGAAGGAGGTTTTTATTTATTTGCCTATTTTGGACAAAAAAATCTCTCATTTTTCCCAAATTAATCTTTTAATTCTCAGAAACATCATTGGATTAAAACCTATCCCGATGTGTGGAATAAGGGATTTGTCGAAATGAAGCGAAATGAAGGGGATAAGGGGCTTATAAATTCTTGAGAAAATTTTGGGAAGTAGGGAGGGATGTTAGGAAGTAGGGGAAAGTGTAATTTCAGAGATTTACTGAGGGGAAGGGGTCAAAAAGAGCAAAACACAGGCCTAGCCTAGAAAATTGTCAAGTTGTAGCAAGAAACTAAGGCTTGTGCGAAAATGAGGAATTTGAGGGATCTCAGTGATGGGAAGTGTTTAATAAGGTATATTAAGGATAGGGGAAGGTGTATGAACATCAGGATACAATTTTTTCTGATGATTTGACCATCCAAGAGAAATTACCTTCAAAACCCTAGGAGAGGGAAATGAACCTTACCTAGGCACAACTAAAGCATGAACAAGGTGTAAAATGACCCATTGGAACCTGACATGATGATGAAAACCTCTGAATGATGGTACACTCAGCTAAATGGTGACATGAACCAACATTTGGACAACTTTGAAAGGAGTGAAAGAAAACCTTAGACCTAATACTTAATGACCAAATTTTTCTTGAAGACTCACTGAAATGACAAAATTTGACCTTGACACCTTAAAATCACTTTGTAAGAGCATGTTTGATCACTGCAGGAAGGTTGCAAAGACTGACACTAACATTGGCTCCAATGGGGATGGTAGCTCCTTGGAGGTGCCAAGAACTACAAATCTTTGGGAAAGCAGGCAGTGCCTTCATCCATTGGGCTATGGAGTCAATAACTTCGACAAACCAAAACCAATATGCTGAATCAAAACATAACCAAATTATAAAGACTGAAAACTGACTCGATGCAACAAAAAAAATGACTCATGACTGACTTAACTGAAACAAGTACTTACAAAGCTTTTTGAATGGCAGCAGACCATCAATATTTGAGGGTTTCAAATCATGATGACAACCAACTTCCTGCTGATGGAATATGTACAATCATCTGTAGTGAGCCTTCCAATGTAACCAATCTAGCAGATGGCTACATACCAAAATTATGCTCTCACATTTCTCGAGTAGGTAGAACGATGTACATGTAGGCAACTCACAATAACCACTAAAAACAAGTCTTATGATAACGAACCAGGAAACATTTATCTTTTATGATGCTTGCAAAAGAATGCCGAAGGGATCTTGAAAATCCTGAAGCACTTGTTGGTCTTGAGATCCAGCAGCAAAAATACAACTACTCGCTTCATTCTGATTTGAAAGAACAATTGATTACTGAGTGATAAGAAGGCACAGAGAAGTATAAGCTTCTACCATCTGAGTGTTAGCTGTAAAATCCTTGACCATGAGAAATTTTGGCATATTGTCTCTCTCAAGCTCATATTCCTCAACTTCATGGTCTAGGTCATTCTTAAACAAAAAACAATGTTCAAGATTATCAAACATGACAGCCTTATCATCTTCATGAAAGAAAATATTATTTTTTTTCTAATCTATAAAGCTAATTACAAGACTGTCATCATTTTCAAAAGAGGAAGAAGTTTCACCAACACTTTCTTGACCATGTGGGCACTGCAAATCTGCTTTAGTTTGGGCTGTAACATGACCTTCCAGGAGTTGATCTATCTCATCTTCAGACAGAGGAGATAATAATTTTTGTTTTCTTTTACTCAAACAGTGATTGACTTCATGAAATAACATTTTAAAACATGAAAAACCTAAATGACAGTCCTTAATTCCTTGATCTTCTGAAATTTGAAAACATTGTTGATCATCTTCATATGACATTACAATCAAATTATCATTTATCACCGAGTTATTGAAAGAAGATTTTTCACTTACTTGAACAAAGGTCTCATCTTGTTTTTCATGAACTGACCAGATTACCTCCTCATGAAGGTTTTTTTCTAATGAAATGAGAAAATTTGGATCAATAACTCTGTCTTCTTCATTCCATATGATCTCAACAGCAGAGTTCTCCTTCATGGGATTCAGCACAAGGTATTCTTGATCATCACGATCTGAATCTAGATCTAAAATAGCTAACTTGACTTTATCACATTCTGAAATTGAAACTTGACTTTCCTGCATATTGTCTTCTTCTATGGACAGATCTGAAACAAAACCTTCTCTTTCATCATTTTCCATTGTATTAAGATCTTGATCCTGCTGCAAAGTTTCCTGAGCATCTTGATGAGTATCTTCTAAGTTCTCTTTATGCTACTGAAATGGATTTTTGTACAGAGCCTCCATGATCTCATCGTCCATGAAGTCATCATCTTCATAAACTTTTTCAAGATTTTCAATAAAACTATGAACATGGCTACAACAGTTCTGAACTAAAGTTAAGGATGGATAATATTTTTTATACCTTTCAAAGAACATGGTATGAAAATCCTTTAAACAGTACATACAAGCAGGCGGCAAACTTTCATAACAATATCGGGCTTCACCTTCCAGAGTGGCCATGAATATCTTCATCAAGAAATCTTCAGGAAAATCAACCTTCAACTTGCGAATATGTATGTGAAATCTAACCAGATGTAAAGCAACATCCTTCCTATCATCATCTTTAAACGTAGGAAAATTCCTTTGCCAATCTACCTTAGGAATTTTATTTGGAAAACTTGGAATGTGATCTCGGCTCATGGGAGCATACCTTCGATCCAGCGAAACCATTTTGATAACAATGAATTCACCAAAAAAAACCTCAGGCTACTGATTCTTGAAGAGTAGAGTCGCCATAAAAATTCTGAAACTTGGGATTATTTGACACTGGAGTCGCCAGGTGAATGATTTCATCCTTCCTGTGGTGGATCGTTTTCCACCATCAACCATCAGATCTAACTTGATACATGTACTGGGGAAATTTTCAAGTCAGATGTTATGTTTATAAAACTATACCAGAGTTTGATTGAAGCAGCGTTTATCTACTCATGCACTTGCAAAGAAATGTGCAGTTCGAAGGCTACCTAGCATAACTTCAGGCTCCGTCTATAGTTTATAAAATGAATAACACCAACAAACAAACAATCTTGACTTCCCAGTATGGTCACCACTATGTTATTTCCTAAATATACCCCAGGCTGAAGAAGGAAGAGTCTAGGGTAACATCAAACCACGCTTAATCTGGTAGCTAGCCCTACCAGATCGAGAGAGGGCTCTCTCCTTGTCAATCTCGCAAAAAATGATCAATGAGTTTTGAGATGACTTGAATGAAGACTGATATTAGGATAGGTATGTATGCAAATGAGTTTGGTTGATTTTAAGGGTGTTTTTTAGATCAAATGGAAAGCAAATTTTGGGTCTGGGGAATGACGCTCAGTTTTGCAGAGATCTGAATGGGGCAAGGTAGGAAAATGATTTGACACTTTAATTTTGAATGAAATGGAGAGCTTGGACAGGTGAGGATTTGAAGAGGGCAAGAAACCTTCAAGGATCCTCTTCAAATAGTTGAAAACATGGAAAATTAAACAAATCCTAGGTAGAGCACTGCAAATTTTAATGAATTCTACCTTTATCCCTATTTGTTTAACTTAAGAAGAAATAAGAGGGAAAATGGTATACATAAAACATCAGTTGACTTAAATTTACAAAGAGAAACACATTATCAAAGCAAAGTACCACATGAATCCCATAGAGTGCTGCAAACCATGGTCTATTCCTTTGCCAAACTGCAGAAATGATGTACAATGATGCTTAAAGCAATCCCAAATGTCCAACCATGCTAATGACTGAAAAACCACAAGATATAGACAAGAAACCACTCATCCCAGCCTCTAGGGGTCGAGCTCACAATTTTAGGAGCTGTTTCAACAAAATCTAAACTGAGAACTAGATAATAGGCAGTGGAACAGCTTGCCTCTATAAACTAGGAAACTGATTCATTCAGTTGCAATTCACCTTTTGATGGATGAACTTACTAATATGAGTGAAAATTTAACCAAATTACATCAATATCCATAAAATTACATCAAAGTACATCAAGTGTTTGAAATTTAGAAGTAAGAAAGTCAAACTGTCAAAAACTAGGCGAAAAACAGAGTTACTGAGTCAAAAATGAGCAAAATCCTCCTATGCACCGCCCCTGATTTCTCTATGCATCATGCCAGTTTGAAGCTGATTTTTGAGGCTTCCCGTGGTCCAAATTTTCTCCAAGTGGGCTTTTTGGAAATTTCTACCTGTCTACTTTCCAACACAAGTGGAATTTCTGAATTTGGCCTTCATTTTCCCCTCCAAAATTGATTTCTCCCAACACTGTTTCCTATGTGTCAAAATAGGGGCAGAAAGGTCATTTTTGATGTGTGTTTTACCCTTTTGGAAGCCCAAAACCTGTCAAAATTTCTTGTCCATAGGTAGGCATGCATGTTTTTCCACGAAAAATCCAAAAATTCTGAGTTTGCATCAAAAGGAGCCCCCAATCAAAAGCGCGCGCCAAGTGGCGCGACGCATAGAGCAGAAAAATCTGTTTTTACGCCAAAATTTTCAAAAATGCAAAAAGTGTCCCAAGTTTTTTGAAATTTGGGCTGAGTGTCCTCCATTATGTGCTATGCTGGGCCTAGGAAGCCTCAGCCAAGATCTGAAGTCTATCATTCCTTTTCCGACGCTTTGAGGCCTTCTTCAACTTAGCCTTCAAGATCTTGATCCTTGCTTTGTAAACATGGTTTCTCACCCAATAATGATTGGCCATGTGCCTCAACATGTTCTTTTCTTTGTTGGCCTTCTTTAGCATCCTTTCCCAATTGCAATTTTGTCCTTTCAAGCCAAGATTCATGATCAGCTCAATCTCTTTCTCATACCCATGATCACTGTCTCTTTCCATTGTTTTCCTTTGGTTTTGAAAAATGTGGTTGTACATGGATGGTTTTGTGGATAACAGTGTGAAAATACGGTGGATGAATGCAATGGGTAGAGTTTATGGAAGAGACTGTAAAAATGTATGTGTGAACAGATTTTAGGGATGTGAGTAGGGTTTAGGGAGTGTAGGGTTTGGGAAACTATATGTGGAGAAGGGGATTAAGGGGAAAATGTATGAGTGGAGTGGGATTAAGGGGATAGGGTATACAACCATTAGTTCAATGAAGAAAACTAGGGTTTCACCCTAGAAGCTAGGGTTTTATGGTTTTTGGAAATAGGGGAGTAGGATGAGTGGAAATGAGAGGGGGAATGGGAAATGAAACTAGTGAAATGTAGTGAAGGGGATCTGAAAGTGGTAGAGGGGAATAAGACAACAAAAAGATGGCAATTTTTCAAACCCTAGGCAGATTTTCAATGAAACTTTGCAAGGAGCTAGGGTTTTATTTTTCACCTATTGAAACACCATAAACACTGATGGAAACTCATATATTGGCAATATGGAGATGTTAACTTAATTGTGGAATGAATAATTTGCAATTTTGGAGCTTTTGGAGGAATATTTGAATGGATTTCAGGCTTTTTAGCCCAATGCGCCACGCCATCTCTATGCGTCGCGCTAGTTCATTTTTTACACTGCAGAGGGCTGCCCAATGCACCGCGCCATCTCTATGCACCGCGCCTTTTTACAGGAGACATTTGGATACCTTCCCAGTGTCAAATTGAGTGTAGGATAGCGCATTGGAAATCTTGTTGAGTCTACTTTCCAACCCAACTGGAATTTTTCAATTTGGAGTTCATTTTCCCTGTCAAAAATCAAATCTCCCAAGACTGGTAAAAATGTGCAAAATGAGGTTGCCTCAAGGCGGAGTGCTGCTGTTGCAGTCAAATTTTGAAGGTTTTACTCAACTCCAAATTGATCTCATGATAGCTCATTGGAAATCTCTTTGCGTCTAGTTATCATTTGACTCATCAAGAAAGTCATTTGGTGAACCAAGCTAGGATAAAATTTGATTTTCCTAAGGTCACTTCAGAGGTACATCAATTCTCCTGAGGCAACTGTATTTTTGACATTTCTCTAAAACCATGAAACCTGGGTAAAAAGTGAAGGATTTTTTTCTTTATTGGCCTATTTTTGACAAAAACCTCTCTCATTTTTCCCATATTAATCTTTTATTGCTCATAAACATCATTGGATTAAAACCTATCCCGATGTGTGGAACAAAGGATTTGTCGAAATGAAGCGAAATGAAGCGAAATGAAGGGGATAAGGGGCTTATAAATTCTTGAGAAAATTTTTGAAAGTAGGGAGGGATGTTAGGAAGCAAGGGAAAGTGGAATTTCATAGATTGACTGAGGGGAAGGGGTCCAAAAGGGAAAAACACAGGCCTAGCCTAGAAAATTGTCAAGTTGTAGCAAGAAACTAGGGTTTGTGCGAAAATGAGGAATTTGAGGGATCTCAGTGATGGGAAGTGTTTAATAAGGTAAATTAAGGATAGGGGAAGGTGTATGAACATCAGGATACAATTTTTGCTGATGATTTGACCATACAAGAGAAATTACCTTCAAAACCCTAGGAGAGGGAAATGAACCTTACCTAGGCACAACTGAAGCATGAACAAGGTGTAAAATGACCCATTGGAACCTAACATGATGATGACAACCTCTGAATGATGGTACACTTAGTTGAATGGTGACATGAACCGACATTTGGACAACTTTGAAAGGAGTGAAAGAAAACCTTAGACCTAATACTTAGTGACCAAATTTTGCTTGAAGACTCACTGAAATGACAAAATTTGACCTTGACACCTTAAAATCACTTTTTAAAAGCATGTTTGATCATTGGAGGAAGGTTGCAAAGACTGACACTAACAGATAGCTTTCAAAACACCAATTATTTCTCTTATAAATAAAAATCCTTGAAAAGAAGATGATTTCTTTGAGAAAATTTCATACGATGGTTAATTACTTGTTCGAAATGAAACCCTTTATCAAACATATCAAAAACTACAAATCATTGAAAAAACTCTTTCCAAAAACAAGACCTTATCGAAAAATCCTAAAAACATAAAATTCAAAACCAAAAGAAAAGACTCTAAGTTTGAACTCTATCTAGAAAGTTTTTGAGGATTTTTCGCTTAGTTTGTGATCGAACCAAGAAGATTTTTTTCTGATCTCAGCAAAAATAAAAACATCCAACAATGGTTTAGAGTGAAATCTAGGCCTTAGTAAGCTTAATACTCTTCTAAATTTTCAAATGAGAATAAAACTCAATTTTCATCAAAGCAAGGGTTGCAACAAATTGAATGGCTCAGCAAGAAAAAAACAACATACTAGTAAGATAAGGCATATGATGGTTTCAAATATAAAGCAGTAAGAAATTAGGGCAAACACTCACTTGTAAAATGCAAATCAGATGAAAAACCACTCAGACACAAAATTTGCTGAAAAAAATTCACACATAAGACTTTGACAGTCAAGACAAGCTGGGGCAAACACAAAGAATCTGGTAATCTAACTCCTGAAAAGAGAATTCTTAATTTTTCTAAAATTTTCCATAATTCCATAGGTATCAATAGAGAACAATGTGGTACAGCACTATTCTGAACTAAAAACTACGGAGGCTACCGCACTATTTTTAAACAAAAATTGTGGAGGCCAGGAAAAACACAAAAAAAAAAATCAGATTTACTTTTCAGGGATTCTGGTAAGTTATCTACCCAACCCAGTTTTAGACTAATCCAATTCAAAAAATCAAACTGAAAAATAAAAAGAGAAACTAAGTTCTATTCCCGAGTGGATTCGTCATTTTGTTATGTGGATAAATCCTTCTTGTGGACAAGAACGATCTCCCTAGTATCCTAAGGGTATCTAGAAACAAACAACCAAATGCAAACCATTTTCTCTAGATAATTTATGATTCAGAATTATTAATAACAAAGTACGAGGACATGCCCCTACCTAAAGTCCAACGCTTGACGAAATCTTCTATCCAGTCGCTCCAAAAGAGGTCACTTCAGCATGTGAAACCTGCAATTAAAGACAGATAAAAGGATTAAAAGCACCTGCAAGATATAATAATTGAGAAAACACTAATCTATCTCAGTGATCATGGAATCTAAGAATTGAATTACTCAAATACATACATGAACAATTCAATGAAAAAATATAATCTATTTGTATTAACTTGTATAATAAGATGTAACCTTATAACCTTTTGCCTTGATGTCATACAAGTTCTTTCGAGCTCCTAAACAACTGTCTCTCAGATTGACAAGCCTTCTTCTCTTTGAACTAGCATGAAGTTATGGACATGAGTGTGTGATCATTCTCATATAAAAAATGGCTAGTATAGAGAGTATGCTCTCTTAGGAATTTCTTCAGCAATTAATATGTCTGTCTACCATTTACAAGCTACGATCTACCCTTGAAACTGAAACATGAGCTCAATTTATAGGGAAATGGAGGTGGTTTCAGTTCCATGAATAGGGGGATGGATTCCTCTCATGAAAGGATTTGAGCTCCATAGACCAAGGGATAATCCATGACTGAAGGGATAGAGCTCATAGGTATAGGATAAAGCTCGAACTGAACGTGCTTCTAGAAGCTTCCAATTGGGAGAATATTTGTCCATCTAGGCTTCTAGAACTTACTTTTTCCTTTATTTGACTGTTTACGAGGGTCCGTAGGTTTTATAAGAAAAATGTGCGAGATGTGCCTCAAGCTATAGAGAAAATATCTGCGGATCCACGGGCAAGGGCTAGGAAAAGTGCGGAGTTAGACTTTTTAGGGTTTTAATGAGCTTTTCTCCAATTCCAAGACTTGGTTTAGAAACATTAGGGTTTTTTACTTCTAAGGGAGTGTAATACAGGTAATGATGAACCTATATTGACAGCCAAATGTCATGGTGACAAAATAACATGTAACACATGCTTATATTTAAAAAATCACATATAAGTGTATGAGTATTAACCTACCTATAACAAGGTAACTTAGGGAAGATACGCCTCTCTTCATCGTTAAATATAGTAAATATGATATGTTTATGAAATTGAATAAAAAAATATATTGACCCAACAACATTTCCAAACTCATCAATTAAAAATTTGTTAATCTCAATTATTATGACAATGCTTCAATCATGAAAATTTTATAATGAATGTTGCAGCAAGAGAAACTCCAATTACCAATTCTTAAGCATATTATTCTTCTGAAAGTGCCAAATAAAACAATGGAATTACCAAATTGAGCACATTAGTTATTTTCTACAACCATTAAAACATAAGACTGCACCCCTTAATACATGCAGCTTAGACGAAACTTATTATACTCACTTGCATAAAATCCAATAAAATTAGTCACAGTAAAATTGTTTCCAACAACAACCTTTTTTTTAATGAAAGCTTTAGATAATAAAAGTAACAAATATCATATTCTCTATTCACACTTCAACAAATTACTAGATTCATGTTCACATTCATACAAACTTGATGACATAGGAAGCTACATCCATTAAACAATATATTCATAAATTTTCTAGTGCATAAAAGCTACAATAAGTAGGACACTTACTCTAACAAATTATATGCACAAAAACTACATCCATTGAATTTTTGACAAACACTTTGCAAACATGCAATCTATAAGCTACAACCATTGAGTTCTTTTGACAAACACTTTGAAAACATGCAATCTACAACCATTGATGCCTTTTGACAAACACTTTGCAAGCATGCAAGCAATCTACAACAATTGAGATGTTTTATCAAACACTTGGAAGCCATAATATCTTAAGGAAATTTGACATGAATATAAGATTCTCCCTCACATAAAATCTATAAATTAATTCTTCAAATAACAAAATATTAAAACAAGGGCTAAATCATCTTATTTTTTTCACCCAAAACTTGACAACATGCAGACATAGTGGGCAGCAGCAATTTGCAAAATCGTCCAAATTTACAATCTGGGTTTGGAAAAGTAGTTTTCTGGAATCAATTTGGGGGTGACTGGATCTATTGGTATCAATACCCCTTGATATTACGCTGAGTCGCAACAGAAACACCGAGGGATGTGATTTCTTAAAACAACAACAACAGCAAAAATTCCTACGACTTCATTTATCAATTTTGTCAAACACTTAGTGTGCAAACTTTAACTACAACTGTTCATGGAGAAATAAAACCCAAATTTATGCTAATATTATATTTTCATCAACTCATGAAAACATGCTATGAAAAAAAATTCATTATAAACTAAACT